>JANHAO010022828.1:0-12068 GCA_026873985.1 Saraca asoca
TATAAACTAATTTGAAGAGTTTAAACAAATAGATACAAATATGAGAGATTAGATATACACCTTATGCAAGAGATAGTACTTTTATATGCTTTTCTGCATCCACAATTGCACTAGTGGCAAGATATGATGGTAGGATTGTAAAATGTTTACAATGAAACACAACATGTTGGAGATTTGTTTGCTATAAAGCTAGAGTATGTACATGCTAACTTCCAAGTTCCTAGAGTACAAAATGTTGCACACAATTAAAGCCAACATAAGGGAATGCCAATTTACTTATTCTTTATATTCTTAGTTTGTTTAATAAACTTGATTTTTTCTCCAAGCATTCTGCATTATGTTAATCACACTTATCAGATTTCAAGAGAACTTATTAGTTGGGGTTGCATTGAGTGAGATTTCTTTTAAATTTTGGTTACTTGCACATGTAATGAGTATGTGAGAATGTGTGAAAGATTTATACATGCAAACAGATAGGAAAGATTAGAAATATGTTGTCTATATGCAACAAAGAACTTATTGATGATAGGAATTTGTCTTTGTCCTCCAAAATCTAAATACATAATTATATACTAAATCTTAAGCATCACATCTAAAACTTGGTAGGAGAATTAAACTTTTATTAAACACTAGAAAGCATACTGTAGCCAAGAAAAGCAAAGCAAACCAACTTGTAACAAAAACCCATCAAGCTATAAGTATACCCCTATTTTTATCCTACCATCAAAAAGTCTCGAGATTAGTAAGGAAACTTTATTTTTGAATAGAGTTTCCCCTATTTTTCAGATACTAGCCAGGGATTTTATGATAAACATTAGGCTACGTGCCCTATTTCCACAACTTGTGACACAATGACAATACTATACAACTTGTAACAACATTCGGTGGACACTGACATTAGGGACTCTAGATGATATCGCATGTAACCATTACCTATCCATATCATTTACAAAGCTAAGGCATAAACTAGCATAAGAGAAATTAGAATCACAAATTGACTATGCCAAATAAAAGGGAAAAAAAGTAAGAGATTAGCAATACCTTCATTTACTAAACTTCCATATGAACTACATAAGGATACGAGTGGATAAACTAGAGATTTCACATAGGTAGAGTTAAAAAATAACAAGGGATGCATTTAAATAAGTCCATGTAAGGAAAGAAAAAGAAGGGTATTCCATAGGATTTATAAAGATCAATTTCAATAGGAAAATGGAAGTCTCAATCTAATCCATTATAAGAACACCAAAAAATTATTGGAGAATGACACTTTCATATTTTGAAGTTTTCAACAAATAGGATAAACTTCATGCATTGCTATTCAATTTTATATATGTATGAAAGAAAACCAGCCCATTTGTCAAAGATTCACAATCAATGAGGTCCATTTCTTGTAAATATTGGCATTATAGAGCTAATGCAGTTAAGCTATCCTATTTTTGCAAGGCTAATTTCTACATCACAGAAAGTCAAACCTTTAGTCTTTTATCATTTCCACATCAGCATTGAAACAAACACTGATAAACTTAAATTTTTGGAATCCCTGAAGTGAACTTGAAGTGATGTTGATACGATGGAGTGTAGGGCAATTGGACATCACTATAGAAGACAACATTGTAGTATTCAAGTTTAGATAAGCCAATCTACCTAGGGAAGCAATTTAAAGAAGTTAAAGGGGGAAATGTAAAAAATGGGTATGGAATATTTGTCTTAAGTTTGAAAAAAAGTAGCTTACTAGCGACAATGAACTAGTCTAATATTCTACAAATGAGGAAGATCCAATGACATAGAAGTCAATAGGCTACAGTTGGCAGGCTCCAAAACCTATAGTACCATCATGTGGTTCACACAAATTCAAAGTATCCAGGTATACAAACAGTCATTACTATAAAGTCTAAACATCCTCTTGTGCTATATATGAAGGAAAAGATTTTTAACATATGCATTTATATTCTCTATTAAGTGAAGATATTCATACCCTTAAGATTATTGCTATTCTAGAGCAATGATGCTTAGAAACATTGTATGTCCAAAAGCTATTCTCATTGCCATCTATTAGAAACTATTTAATTTGATAAATGTCCTTCTTTTGTTACCAAATTAAAGCATCCATAATATAGAGCATGAGCACTATTAATTTTTAAAGAAATATTTATCCTTGTTGATGCATAGCTTTTAAATTTGATATAATAAGAAGATATTATTCAAAAACATCCATCATATGACAAAAAGCAAGAATATTGTTTGCCAAGAATAGCTCTCATGGTTTTCATGGTTCACAAAGCTTTCACAAGTCATCTGACAGTTACACTTTAACCTAATTTTTACAAGAAGACCAGCTAGCAGAAGTAGTTAGAGGCATTGGTGGACAAGATTATAGTAAAAATGAATTATATTATAAGTCATAAGATATGTTGTATCTCAATATCTACCATCTCACTATCTTAGAAGATATCATAAAGATGTTTCTATTACCATCTTTTATAACCTTAATCAAACCTCATCATCTTGGAAACTAAAAACAAGAAGACTACATGTATTTATAATAAGTTATATAACCACTATTTCATAGCTTAAAAGAAAGGACTTCAGGATAATTATTCTATAACTCTATGATTTTTTTAATTATAACTATAGAAAAAAAAGATGATGCTTATAAACCAAACAAAGTAAGAAACTTAGCGTGTTTTTAATCTAAGCTATCTTCAAGGCTTACATAACTAAAATTTGTTGATAATTTTAAAATAATAGCCTTTCAAGGCATAAAATGAACACTGATATACACTACATGCAGTTTAGTCTCTTACAAGCACAAGATATCAAAATCTTCCCTTCGAGCAAGTTAAAGTGTAGAGAATCCTTCTGACTTTAGCAATGATCTTAATCCATTGACATTCCAAGATAGAAGCTTGACAAAATTTGTATCCCGAGAAGGAGGTGGAGGTCTCATAGTTTTAGGATTATATGCAATCCAACCTTTTTGAAGCTTTTTATGGGCAAAAATAGTTCATGGCTCAGTTTGAATAATGGATACACTAACACTATCTACAACATTGTCAGCAATATCTAAAGATGATTTTCTCTTGGTCCTAGAAAACTTCATACCAGCTAAAAAACACCAAGGAGTGACAAAGTCAAAGAAGAGGACTTAAATGGGAACAATTGAATTTATCTTGGAAATTTCCAAATTTTTAATATTTTTAGCACCTAAATCCTTATTAGATTTTACTGATAGCACCTTCTTGGTTGTTACTTTGATGCTTTTGCCCTTAGCTACTGATTGTTTCAACCTTCCATTCTGTTGATGTCTACTAATTTTAGAAGCAGTATTAGGGTTTTCATCTGATAAATTTTTGGAGTTCTTCTTTATGAATGCATTTTTGGAAGAAATGAAGACCTCTTGTTCTTCTGTTACTTGAGAATCTTGTCTTGCACATGAAAAGACCTTATAACCAATTGAAAGATGCTTAAGTTAAAGAATTAAAAGAAGAGACTCTTGAAGCCAATTAGTGAATTTTTAGAAAACCCTATTCTTTTGCTCCCCATGAAATAACAAGTTTTTTTCTACAAAGGGCCATTGTAATTAAAATCAAAGCAGTATGTATACTGCATATCTTATTGTGCATAAAATCTTTCAAAACATTCACAAGATCATCTTTATGGCCTTTGGCAGGGACCTTAATGTGCCTACTAATTCAAAACCATTTCTAAGACATAGCTTAACATAAATTTCAAATACAATTAAAAACAAAAGAAACAAATTGTAAGACAAAGACATATACTGCTAATCTCTATGTCTTCCAAAGTTCCTGGGCTATCATTGTCTCTATTTTGGAGGGGTCATCTTTTAATCTCTCAATCTCAAGTGAATAGAAACTACCATCATTTTCCTACATCAACAACTAATAGTAAGCAGCCAAAAAGAAAAGAGACAACATAAAGATAAAAAGAAAAACAGATGCAACATAAGTCATGTATTTAAAATAAGAAGGTGCTATCCCAAAAAAAGATATGTTAAATCCTAAAGAACATATAAATCCAACTAATAAAAACATGTTTCAATTCAGACAATACAATTGTAAATTTTTGGTTAGCAAAGGATACAAGATGGCAAAGGAATACGAATATTCCTAAAATTTTGAAGAAACAGCTAAGTATCATATGTCTCTATGGGGACTAAACCCAAATCAAGAAAAAGAATTGAAAAAAACTAACCAAGATCATGTCTGAAATAAATAAAATAAAACTAAAACAAGATTAAAAGCAAGGAGCAAAACGAATATTCTAAAAATTCAGAGTAAAATAACAAGGCTGCAAAGAAAAAAGAAGAGATGAGATTAAAGAAATTAGTGTTGATGTGAGATGAAAAATACCTTCCTTCTTTGTCTCTGGAGCTGCTACTTTGAATGGTTCTGTAAATCGTAAGTTTGAGTTGCTTCTTCTCTTCGGCCTTTTTATGATTCCTTCGAAACCCTATTTTGTTTCAGTCACACAAACCCTTGAATTTAATTTCCTTACTAAACTATTCCCTTAAAAAATTATAATGGGCTACAAGAAAGCTACTAACTAGGCTAAGCAAGCCCAAAGGCAACAAAAAAAAAATTGTTGCCTATTATATCTATGGTAATGGTTTTAAGTGATTGTTGCATAAAATTAGAAACAAAGGCTGCTTATTCTAGTTATAGGCAATAGTTTTTGATTGTTGCTAGGTTTAGTGTTGCCAAAGGCCAAAAATGTTATGATGAGATTTTCTATATGAATCGATTCACACAATGAAAAATAATTTTTATAAAACTTTCACTTATGGAGATATCTTTGAAAACTTTTGTTTTCAGCTCATTTCAAATGATTTATTTCTACCTTAACTTAACCTATTTAAGAAACTTGTTTGGATCAAAATCAATGAGATCACACTCACAAAGGATCCTATTAAAATCAATAAGAATACTATATATAATGTGGAGCTCTTGAATATCACTTGATCAACTTTGAACCTGCAAAATCAAAAAACACTAAAACATATAGTCAAATTATGATATTAATCAAACTTATTTTTCAATATCTAAAGTAAAGAAAGCATAATAGCAAGGCTAATAGGACATATTTTTTCAACATGGATACATGAAAACAAGATAGATGCTCTCCAATTTCAGAGGTAAGCTTAACTTATATGTCATAGCTCCTATCCTTTTCATTGTGGGAAATAGGACTTTATAGCAAGGACTTAGCTTGCCTTTTTTACCAAATCTCATCACTCCCTTCATGGTTGACATCTTCAAGAACACCTAGTCACCCACCTGAAATTCCAGGTTTGTTATTCTCTTATGTACATAGGACTTTCGACGGCTCTAAGCTTTAATAATCTTGACTTTTTATTTACATCCTGCACTAAATCTCGGCCTAACAACTTCATCTCACCTATTTCAAGCTATCTAATCATAGATCTACATTTTCTTCCATATAGTGCTTTGAAAGGAGCCATTTGAATTGTAGAGAGATAATTGTTATTATAAGCACATTCAATCAAGGGTAGGTAATGCTCCCAACTACCCTTGAATTCTAGTACACAAGCTCAAAGTATATCTTCTAAAACTTTAATTGTTAACTGACCATTAGTTTAAGAGTGAAAGGCTGTGTTGAAATGGAGTTGTGACCCCAAGGCCTCTTGAAAGGATGCCTAAAATTATGCATTGAATTGGGTACCTTGGTTGGATATAATTGAAAATAGAACTCCATATAGGGACATAATTTGATCTAGGTATAGTTGGGCATATTGAGAGGCTGAATGAATGGTTTTTACTGGAAGAAAGTGGGTTGTTTTGGTCAAATGATCAACAATTACCCCAAGAGAATACTAGCCCTTTGGAGTTCTTAGCAACCTAGTAAATAAGTCCATAGTAACTCTTTCTCACTTCCATTCGGTGATCTCCAGATTTTGATATAAGCCTACAGGCCTCTGGTGTTCAACTTTAACTTGTTGACATGTGAGACATTAAGAAATAAAGTCCTCTATGCCACATTTTATACCTTCTCACCAATAACTTGTCTTTAAATCTTAATACATCTTGTTGCTCCTAGGGTGCATAGCATAAGATGAAGAGTGGGCTGTATGCATGAGTTATTGTTATGAATTAGCAACTTTAGGCACCTATATGTGTCCATGGTAAGTTAAGGCTCCTTGGTCATCTATTGTCAGGCTTGAGTCTAGTTCTTTCTTCATTTTATCAAGTAGCCTATTTATATCCATATCTTGAGCCTGTTAATTGTAATTTAATCAACAAGTGGAAATTGTAACTACACATGTGCCATAAATATCCCAAGCTTTGATATTTGCAATTAGATTCCACAGGCTTCCACTTCGTGCATTTGTTGAATGATCAGCCTCCTGGAAACATCAATATGAGCAAAAAGTCTTATAGATTTTCTACTTAATACATTGGCTACTACATTGGCCTTGCTTCCATAAATATCCCAATTTTGGACTGCTTTTATCTTTTTAGGATCTACACTGATACGTTCCTTATAAACCACATTCCCTAGAAAAGTTACACTAGAGAGCTAGAACTCACATTTTGAAAATTTGGCTTATAGTTGATGCTCTCTCAGAATTTGCAAAACTATTTTGAAGTGCTGCTCATAGGCCTGCTTACTACAAGAATACACCAAGATATCATCAATGAACACAGTTACAAATTGATCCAAGAAAGGTCGAAAATCCTATTCATCAGGTCCATAAAACCTGTGGGAGCATTAGTCAATCCAAAAAACATCACCAAAAATTCATAATGACCATACTGAGTTGAAAAGCAGTCTTTAGGATGTCCTCCTTTTGGATTCATAACTAGTGATAGCCTAAATGAAAATTGATCTTAGAAAAGTACTGGGCA
This sequence comes from Saraca asoca, assembly GCA_026873985.1. Taxonomy (NCBI): domain Eukaryota; kingdom Viridiplantae; phylum Streptophyta; class Magnoliopsida; order Fabales; family Fabaceae; genus Saraca; species Saraca asoca. Next base: position 6,888 of record JANHAO010022828.1, read on the forward strand.
CGTTGGAGTTGATCAAATAGATAATCAATTCTCAACAATGGATATTTATCCTTCACTGTGACTTTATTTAACTACCTATAATTAATGCATAGCCTTAAAGTCTCATTTCTTCTTTAGAAATAGCACAAGAGCTCCCTATGGTTAAGTACTAGGCTAAATGAAACCCTTGTCTACTAAATCTTGTAGTTACACTTTCAATTCTTTCAATTTAGTTGGTGTTCCAATATGGTGAGATAGAAATGGGGTTAACTCTAGGAACAATATCAATATAGAATTCAACTTCTTGTTTTGGTGGCATCCCAGGTAGTTCCTCAGGAAAGATATCTAAGAACTCCCAAACCACAAGTATATTTTTTTTGCCTTTTGCTCCATTCGTTCTATGTCCCAGACATATGCCAGATAAGCCTTACATCCTCTCTTAATCATCTTTCTAGCACCTAAGGCAAAAATGAGTTGACAAGAACATTACTCCTATATCCCTAGAGCATAAGGACTTCCCTATTTGGTACATGAAAGGTAACCAGCTTACTATGACAATCAACACATGCATGATGTGTCGATAACCAGTTTATACCCATGATAACATCAAAATCAACCATGTTTAACACAATTAAGTTAACAACTAAAATAGTTCTACGAACATCAATTTCACAAGTAGAAATCATATCACAAATGGTCAATGTCTGGCCTAAGGGAGTAAACACCAACAATTGTAATTCTAAAGGGGGTCAAGATCTAACAAGTTGGAATGATAGATAGGTCGAGATAAATGAGTGAGTAGCACCTGGATTAAATACTATAGAAGTTGGGATAGAGTTAACTAATAAATTACCTATAACTATGGCATTAGAAGCTTAGGGGTCCAGCCTTGTCAAGGCATATACTCTTGTAATAGCCCCCTCTCCATTACTATGACTTCTACTAATCGATCGTCTACCTCTCCCTCTCCTACCAAACTTAGATAGTGGGGTTCTTGTAGATGTTACAGATTGAGGCAAGACATTTCTCAATGCACCCGTGGCCCTAATGCTACTAGGTGGGGCTGTTGGATAAGGGCAGTCGTTCACCACATGGCCCATCTAACCAAATCTGAAGCAATCTTTAGTCTCTCATCTACAAACTCTTGAATGATTTTTTCCACAAGTTTGACATGGCCCTGGTGCCTCAGGTCTAATCGGAGTTGGATAATTAGAACTAGATCCCCCAAAAAGGTGATAGCTTGAAGCAATAGCACCTGCTGGTCTTATACTTGGATTACCCGTGCTACGGTTCCATAAGGGAGGTTGCACATAAAGCCTCCAAGAGGGAGGTGCACTAGAAGCTGAGGATGACAGTCTTTTAGAATCTCCACTCACACCCTTAAATCCTGATTTCTTTCTTGTACTATCTTGAGCTTCCTTTTTTTTTTCTTTTCCATAAGTCTCACTTCTAGCTCCATGGCCTGATTATACACTTGCTCATATGTGGTGCCCTCAAAGACTTGGATAACATTGAAGTAATTATCATTAAGGCCATTAACAAATTTTTTGGCTTTGTCTCATACCATGGGGATCATATGTCTTGGAAACTAAAATAGGTGGAGGAACAGGGTAGCATATTCAAAAACTCTCATCCCTTTTTGTTTCAAATTATGGAATTCCTACAATTTAGCATATCATTGCTTTCTTGGAAAGAATTACCATCGGAAAGATGTATGGAACATTTCCCACATGTTTGCTCTATCCCCTATTGACCTATAATTTTCCCAGCCTTGATAACAATATGCCATAAATCAATCTAGCTGGAATCCAACTTGCCTTACACCAATGTCTTCTAAACAATCAAGGACCCGCCATAGCCATTCAATCTAGTCCAGAAATAGAATAGGGTCTACCAATGACCTAGTGCCTAAATATCAGGGAGGCTTAAGCTTTTGAAACTCTTGCAGGTAATTTGTAAAATTCATAGGGGTCAGTATTTCAGGAGGTGGAGGGTATGAAGGCAAATATGCTTCTAGCTCTTCCTACCTCTATCTTTGAAGTCTTTGTTGGGCTAATTCATCAATGAATTTATTAATAACTTTTTGTAAATTTATGGCCCATTCTAAGGCATCTGAAGTGGAAGGATCGGTTGAGGCTCCGAAAGTGGGAGGAGAATTTGTTTTCGATTAGAAGGTCTTTGGTTGCACTTCTTTATGTGCACCATTGCCTTGGCCCCTAGCTCTACCTCTACCTCAAGGTAGTGATGGTGAAGAAAATGATCCCTGTGAGGCTTTCTCGAATGCTTATCCAGATTGGCATCTAATATGAGCCAAGGATCTAGTTCTGGGAAGCATCTCCTTATTATTAAATAGAAGGATTTGTTTAGGCAAGGTTCAAATACATTTATATAAATAAGAATGAAAGATTGAGGAATTGTGGAGATTCTAACATATTTCATGGTGTGGGCACCGACATATCCTTATTCATGTTTCATGCTCTCGGGTGCACTAAGATGAACTCGGTGCATCTATCCTAATTTGGTAGTTGGAGACCCCTAATCATGCTCTTAGACTCTAGACCATGCTCTGATATCAACTTTGTCACACCCTAATCCATGACACATGACTAACATGGAGGATCATTAATAGGAAACCCTCTACAAGCCAATAATGTAGTAACCTTCTTGATGTGACATAAATATAACATGAAATAGCACTAAAGGGATGCATTTATCAAATACTTCATTAGATTTCTATCATAAATCTGACAAAGTTTCCTCTATTTTTTAGACCCCAGGGCACTAGGCCATTATAATAGATAAAGGCTACTTGTACAACAAAAACCAAGATTATAAGAGCCTAGACAATATAGTATATACAACCTATTGGGCAACAACCCCGCAAGACACATGCACATCTTAATCATACCAACTACCAAAAATCACACCATCAAGATACCTTTTAGGCTTTGTAGAAAAGAATCCACTCAATCAAGGAGCAGACTCTGGGTCGAGTGGATGAGAGTGAATGGTGTGAGAGACCTCAGGCTCTGAAAAATAGGAAAGAAAATGGAGTAAGTTTCATAGAAACTCAATAAGTAGATAATCCCTCAGAAAAAATCAAAATTTAGTTTGCAATTCATATTCATAATTTAAGTAGTGAAACATGCATTTGTGAGGATAAAATCAACAGTTTAAAAACAATCTAAAAATTTAGAAGCCTTAATTCATTAAAGGAATCAGGTTAATAAATATAGTGATCAAAAAGTTAAAATATAAAGCAAAGTATAACATTAGGAGAAATATTCATTAGGATATAAACACAAGAAGATCATTAAGATCTTTTGAAATTTTCAAATATCTAGTATCACAAAGATTCTAGATTTTCTAAATGCAATTGGAATCCAAAGGATAATTCTTAAAAGTAACCATACCTAACAAATATTAGATATCATTATACACCTTATGCTTTTATCAGATATACTCCCTTTATTCCTCCAATAGATATATTCTAATCATAAGTGCACTTGGAAGTTGTCTAAAGGAATTTCTAATGGATTTAGATTTCAAATACATTTAATTAACAAAATATCTCATATTACCATATGTATGCAAAAATATGGAGCAATTTCAATCGGTTGATAAATTCAATGATTAGAAGACGTTGTCAATCGTTTCATGTAGCTAAAACTTCAAAAAATCAGAAATCCAATATAACAAAATGATTTAGTCACCAATTCTATAAGCAGTAATTAATATAAAAAGAAAAAGTACATAGTAGTGATTCATTTTCTTATATACATAACATAAGGTTATAATTTCAAAGAAAACTGCCTTTAAAATTTAAGATATTAAAAAATTTGTGATATTCCAGGTAACAAAGTTAATTTTTGTAATACGGGATTCACAAAAAAATTAGAATTATCTATTCACCTCAACAACAAGGTAACCCCAAATTTCCTTTTTTTAACAACAATTTCACACTAATTGATACCCTAATAGCCAACACTTATCAAAATTGTCTAGGATCAATTTCTAACTAAAATGATACATTCCAAATGTAAAAGAAATTTCTAAGTTAAGAAGAGGTTAGAAAGTACTCACTATCTTGTACCCTATTAGGGTTTTAAGTGTGTTGTCAAATAAGCACAAAGAAGGTAGAATGAAGCTGTCGATTATTGGAGGGTGATGAGTGGTTGGTCACCGTTGATGAAGGGAGTGATGACAATTGATCGAAAAACTACTATCAATGAGGAAAAAAATGACTATTTGAAAAGGATAAAGTGGTAGATGTCACCACTAAAGGAGGGTTGACACATCACTTATGACAATGCCTACAAGCAGATCAACTGAAGAAAAAAAGGCAAGCTCGCCAGAGGCTAATTGGAAAGAAGGAGGAAGTGAACGAAAGCAAAGCAACCACCACTGTTGATTAGTTGTAGTTGAAAAAGGAGCACAATGGCAAGCCAAGCTAATCCACGTCAGTTAAAAAGATCAGCAAAAATAGAGGAGATTTGAAGTGATCAAATAGGGAGCCTTCAACTAGAACAGTTCGATTGCCTCATGCCTTACTTCGGCAAGCTCCACGAAGGAGACAGTGTTATTGATGAAGAGAGTTGACTGGTAGCAATTGATTGGAGTGTTTTGAAGGAAGTGATCATTGGGAGCTACTACCACTTCCAAGCTGAGAAGTTTTCTGCAAAGAGGAAGATGAAGCAGCTTGCAATGGATGAAGGAGCTGAGTTGAGGAATGATTAATATAGGAAAAGAAAGAAGGGTTGCCTAAGGAGTGGCTGTAGCTCAAGTACTGGAGAAAGAAAAAGAAGAAAAGCAGAGGCTGGTCTTTGGGGAGAGAGAAAAAATCTGGCACTTGGAAATAAGGGAAAAGGAGGGGAAAAATAAAAAGAAAAATAAGAAGGTGAAAGTTGCATTTTGTTCCTCAACAAAGACTTAAGTTCTCATTATAGTCCACTAGATAGGGGAAAAATTATGCTTTGACCATAAAGTAAATTTAAATTACATGCTATAGTCCTCTAGATTATGAATTCTTCTAGCAATAAAATGCATTCTAAACATTAAATTATATATTTCCAGTATAAAATTTTTTATAAACTAGCTACTAACTTATTCATTTGTTGAAGTGTTATAGAATTATAATTTCATTTGAACTTTGCAACTTAACAAGAATACAAAATAATATTTCTACATCCAAAATTATATCAT
>JANHAO010022829.1:0-12070 GCA_026873985.1 Saraca asoca
ATCTAATTTGAAGCATGTATAAAAAAGAAAAATTAAAACATTCATTTCATTAAAAAATAATTAAGACATTTATTTCATTAAAAAAATAAAGCGTTAAGTATAATTGAGTATCTATTGTTTCAATTTCAAAATACAATTTTACCTAAATAAATCCCTTCAACAAATTAATAATATGCTAAATAACAAAGTCAAAATCATATGCTACTTAAACATATCCTAATAGCTTTCCCACAATCTTAGCAGGCAATAAAATATACTCCAACGCTTTAAACTTTTGAAGGCCATGTTGCTTGAGCTAACATGATAATTCCCACAATAACTCCAAATAGTCCAAGTGCACTATCAAATATCTCAATCACTAGGATGTTGACAAAATGTGAGGAATTCTGAGCATCAGACAATGCACAACTACTTCCAATTATTCCTACACACAACCTATTACCAAAAGTTAAATGGATAAAAAAAATAAACAGGAAAGGAAACTTCTCCCTACATCCATCAGGGAAATATATGTCCTTGGAATATATAAGACATTGAGGCCAAGATTAATACAGACCTACAAACAAGATTTGCAAAACCCACTATAATTCTAGAGGGAAATATCACATATCCTCCTTTAAGGGACTCAGGTGCATAGATCTATGATGGTGGAACACTCTCTAATTTTGTCTGTAAAATAATAGCCACAATAACACCTAGATAGCAATAGCTTCATAGAAATTCACATTGAAACACCAAAAACATTTGAAGCATATGTTGGTAGGTATTCATAGTTGTGTTTGAAACTATATCAATATTACAAAGGTGCTATATGAAGACACATAATGAAAACAACCTCCAATATTTATAGTATTCAACTTATACAATATTTCAAAGTTAGGTAATTCAAAATCAACAAACCTGAACAATGTCTCAGTTAACAATCCAAAAATTAATAATTTAGTAAAAGGACCTTCATCTTGAATGCAAACCTCTAACTTGTCCAATGCTTAGCTCTCAAGTTCCAACTTCCAACTACTAAATCGCACTGCCCCTAGTCCATTCTACAATAATGACTCAGAATAGAGAAACTTCCACTAGCATTTGACTTTATCTCATTTTGACTTTAAAAAAGGGCACAATCTCTAGATTCTCTACCCATAGATCTACCCAGCATTTTTGCATATGTGTATTATAACCCTGTATAAAGGAAAGAAACAATCAAGGGCATCCATGCCGCAAATATGCACATTAGTGTATGATGCTCATGAGTGAAATCTCAATGCAATGAGACAGTTAATGCAGTTGTATATTTGATTTTTACCTATTTACTGAGGATAGGAAATTTTCTTATGTGGCTTTTAGAAATCAACAATATTGGCAATGCTGATGCCCTATTTGAATGTAGGTGCCTAGAGCTACAAAGAGGAGAAAACTTGATCATAACAATTTTCCATACAAGGAATTGTTGAACTGTCCAAACATGTCTAGTGAAGTACCTCAACTGGAAAGTATGATGGTCGCTTTGGCTTGCCAACATTAATGTAGGGCATATCAGCTAAATAAGGCAACTTTATATGCTTAACACTTTCAAAATGAAATGAAATTACATGCTATAGCTTCTATAATATTTCCATTTAGCTTTTTGGCCAAATACTCAAGCATAAAAGGATTACCTCTCTCTGAAAATAGAGTTCAAGATATCTCGTCCAATACTCTTCCTTGATGCAGAAGGAAATTACAACAATCTTAGGCCCACCTTTCATGGCACCTTTGTAAACCACATTGTCTGGAAAGGACCTAATGATGTTGTTGAAGTTTTCATAGGCCATTTCAAGCTTTTGTCTACCAAATCTTGTCACATCCTTCAACATCTCAGAGTTTGTAGATTTATATTATGTTGATTATAGCTCAAAAACTTAGAAAATAAATAGCCACAAATCATATTAGCCAAAGAAACTACACCTATCTATATTGTCATATGGTCCTTCTCACTTTTAGATTTCTTCCAAGGAATAATGATAAACAATTTGTTATTGCACCTTTGAAGAGTAGTAAGAATAGCGACTAGAAAAAGAGAACTAACTCTGGTTCTTGTACCTATTTCCAGAGCCAAAAGCCAAGCAGGTCTTGAGGTCCCTTGATATTGATGCTTGGACACATATTTCACAAGTTGGTGCTTTGCGTTGTCTCCTAGATGGATCTTGGAAGGTGATGGATCTTTAGTTTGTTTCATTTTCTTATTTGATGGCTCAATGAGCAACTAAGATAGAGATTTGATAAGGAAAGAGTAATAGAGAAATGGAGTGCTTCAAATTCAACCATGCTAATGCTACCTTGTGGGCAAAGCGATTAGAAGAAAGAGTAAAGCAGAAGCAAGTATTCAAGCATTGTGGTGCTATCACTGCTATCCAAGAAGGATCTTCATCATACAATACAACAAAACATCAAAGATTATGATGATTTGTAAGATCTTCATCATGATGTAATACCCAAAAAATATAGAAGCCCTGACAATGATGGGGACATTAAACCCAAAACTGAGACAAATATACCTATGGAAATTATCGAATACTACTATACTAGAGAGTAGAGACCAAAAGAATTGATCTTACAAGTGGAAAAGTATCCATATAATGTTTGATATATGCTCTTCATTTGTATAAACTAGTTGATGGTTGGTAGATCCTAAAGGGCTACATTCAAATGACTTCTTGCCCATATAATATGGCAATGTGCTCATCACCCTAAGAACATGCATAACCATACTTTAGCTTCACAATGATATTACAAAGAGCAATGTTGCAATTACTATTTTCTCTCACAAATTGTGACGCATTATTAGTCTCTACATGCATCATAAAATCTATTAAGATGACCTTATTTATTCATTAACAACACCTGTTAAAATTTAGTCAATTGTGCATTTTAGTGCACAAATTTGAGTGTATTCAGCATTTTCCCATTATAAAAGCATTAAATTAAAACAATAGTTGATAAAAAAATAGCTATTACCTTTCCTTTCACTTCTCTAAAAAGTGAGCCAAGGATGCTTTATGAGCCTGAGGCAAGCCAACTGAAAATACAAAAAATATATGTTATTGCCTCACAATTTATTAAAGTTGAGCACATGGTGCGTCCAAAGCACACATAAGCTATACCTGGCGGAACCATTTTAACAACTACAAATGCTACTGAAGTGACTACATCAGGAAACTCCATATGGTTGATTGAGGTAGCTGAAGATGCCACTAGTCTCACTATAGCAATTTCATTGTAGCCAAAAGATCCTCCCACAAACTTAGAAATGACATGAGAGGCCAAGGGAAGAAGGCATGGTAGGGTGAGGGCCTAGAGATTGGTGCCTGAACTTAAGTTATGGATAATGTCTTGTTCTAAATTGGAGTAAACACATTTCCAGCCAGTAACATTATAGCCTGAGCCTAAATGGGAAAATAATATTAGAAAGAAAAAATACATAAATGTATAAATTGGTCAATCTAAAATTTTAACATTTTTACCATAAAGCATAGACAAGTTGAGAAGAAATATACCTTCTCAAGAGATATGTCATCATAAACACACACTAAACTAACATAGAAAATGGTCAGTTGAGTAGGCATCCCAGAGGATTTGGAAGAATTCCTATAAAGAAAACTCAAATTTCGGCTTGCCACTTTACATGCCTCATAAAATCATTGACAGTTTCAATAACTTTGGAGAAATCTAGTTGGTGTTTTCAGTGAAATTGCACATAACTTTTTAGACATATGAAATTTATAGTGCCTCAAGTCAGTGGTGCCAACTATGGAACCTTTAGATTGAGGAAGAGGAACAAGGGCTATCAGTGAGACTCCTCTAAATGGTTATGGTTTTATTGTGAAATTGAGCATGTTTTGGCCATTGGAAACAATATTAGATTAGAGAATAGGACTTAATTGATTTGATGGATTGGAGATTGAAAATAGTCTTGTTTCCTGAGTAACAGTTAAATGTTGCTAGGGATATACTGTTATTCCATGCTTATTTCCTGCCTGCTTTTCCATAAAAATTTTCTATAAAATTTCAAGAGAAGAAAATAGAGAAGTTTAGTTGTAGAACCAAATGGAAAATATATAATCACACTTTTAGACTTCAATTTTATCAAAAACTCATCAGACATTGACAATGGCTTATTACAAGGAGATAAGCCACAACAAAGGATAAGGGCATCAATTTTCTACACAAGAGATCATTTGAGAAAGAAAAAGAAATTTTTGAAGTTTCAAGTATCATTGTTTTGGAAGCAAAAACAAACCTGGATAAGCCCCAAGAATGGCTTCTAGTTAGAATCAAAAGCATCACTGGTTGTTATAGTCATATATCCGGATGAAGCTTGTCAATCAAGAATAGTCTTTCTTGGCCTATCATCCTAAGAAGCCTTAAAGGACAACAATTGAGGAACAACAAAAACCTTGTTTGGGAATGACCACTACATTTAGGAAACCCTCACTAGAAATGCAAATTAAGGACAAGTTGGAGCAGACACCAAAACAAGCCAATAAGAAACCAACTACTTCCAATTTACAACACAAGAAAATTAAAATGTCCAATAGAAAAACCATCCAGTTAATTGGTTGACAAATGAAGAGCATTACAACATAAATAGATTACATAACACAAACTGCATCGTAAATTGCTCAAACACTCCATTCGTGATAGAAACTGGTTGCTATGCCGACGTTAGGGAGTGTTGGAGGTTTTCAGTATGAGGTTGGTCCATGGCAGGACAATGAACCTGTATGTATGCATTTGTTGCTCCAATAATGTTTTGTTTTGTTTCCAAGTAGTGGCAATCCAAGTAGGGTTTTCCAGTTTTGGCTAGGAGGAGATGTTTGAAGCGATGAGTTTTAAGTGAAAATATAAACTTCTAAAATTTGCAACACTTAAAAAAGTATTGTCTATTATACTTATAATAATGGTTTTAAGTGATTGTTACCTAAAATTATAAACAAAAACAACAACAAAAAAAAAATGTTACCTATTCTAATTATAGGCAACAGTTTTTAATTGTTACAAGGTTTAATATTGCCAAAGAATAAAAATGTTGTAGTGATTTTATTCATCAAAATCATTGGAATATTATTAATTATAAAGAATTTTTAAATTTCAATTAAGAATATTAAAGAGAAATTCATAGTCGATTATTCAATTTGTATTTAATTTTAAAATGCTTTTTTTTTTTTAAAGAAAACGCATTCAGTGAAGAACACGCGTTACTCATACATGGTCTCGTTGTGGCCTTATTCCGGGGAATCAATTATTCCTGATATTTTGATAAATTTTTGTGGTTTATAATATTTTCCAATGAATTATGGAGAACTTGTTTCCTTCGTATTATTATTATATGCTTATCAAATATAATATTACTTATACTTAAATTTTATTATTTAATGCATATTTAAAATATCACATGAAGTTACCATGGAGGGGATATTGAAAAGGGGAAGCGAGGAACCAGAGTAAAATAAAGAAGGAAAGTGTCCCGAACTTGCTTTGAACAGCTGCAATATTCCCAAACATTTACCCTATGTTTGAATCTATGGAAAAAGGGTTGAAAAAATTTGTGAAAAAAAAAAGAGACGGAAATTTAGTTTTCCTTAGTTTGGATGAGGTAGAAAAGCAAAATGAACAGTGAAACTACAAAAAAGTTAGCATGGAGTCCATCATAAATTTTTATCAGGGGATAGATAGAGAAAATTTATGGAAAATCTTTATAATTTGTTCAATTCCAAAACTATCCTGTCACTCATAGTTCGTAGCATTGCAGTCATTGGTCAAATGAGGTCATGGCTTTAGGTTCTCTCTCAAAATGCTATACAAAGCGATTCACAGTCCATTTAGATCCTATTATTTCTATTAAGTTAAATGAATTAATTTGAAAGCAAATGCATGGTTGTGACTTCTACAAATCACAACTACACAACAAAATTAATAAATAATTTTAATTAAAAATTGAATAAAAAAATACATGTTTTATATTACAAAATTTATGGTGTTATATATATATATTATAAATTATAATAAAATAGTATTATACACATAATATTATATTGAATTACAATAACTTTAGCATACAAGCTAAACTTAAATCAGAAAATATGATAAATATAAAAATAGTGTGAGAATCCAATATGTATAATTATTATTTTTATCAAATAAATTATTATGTTGAAAAGAGTGTGTTTTCTATTGAAAGTTATATTTATTTAACAAAGATAATAATATTATTTGATGCAATTATATTTTTTTTCTCACTTTTATGTCAATCCAAACGCAGGAGAATAGTTTTCAACCTAGTTTCTTTCCATACTTTTTCGACCAATTCAAATATTAAGTGAGAAGCTACTTTTCCACCCATTTTCTCATCCATCCAAATAAAGGATTAAAAATAATGAATCATTAGAAATAAATTTTTAATTCTTAAAGGTTTGATATTAAATATGTCATTAGTTTTGTTGATATTTGATCGTATGCAACTCCGTTTCTTTGGAAGTTTTTACATCTTCGTTCTCCATCTGTCTATATCAAGTTCCATAGTAAATAAAGGAATGCCTCCAAGGAATCCATCATTTTGAGAGTTAAAAGGGTTTTGATTGATTTAATTGGATTGAAGACTTAAGATCACGATTAATTTAATTGAGTTGAAAAATTAAAATGACAATCAAATTTGTTTCTATTGAAATAATTAAAACGACTAAAATAAAGAAAAATTTTGGAATAATTAATCTTAATTGGATAATAGTATAAACTAATAAACAAAACTTAAAAGGTTTCTATATCCCAAAAAATTTATGGGACGTGGAAGCGTTGTCCATCCTGCAATGCCAGGGGTCCTTTCCTTTGTAGTTCAATTGTGGAAGTGGAGTAAAATGAGCCAAACATCAAACTAATTTTCAGCAGAATGGGGTTATCCAAACTATTTAACAGGTATAAAAAGGCTATGTGTGGGGCTCGCAAGAGCAAAATTAATAATATATGCAACATCACTTGTCCTTGAAAGATGAAAATTATAATATAATGTTTATTTCCACTGTAATTTTATTCATAATTATAATTGTGATTGTAATTATATTATAATTAATAAAATTATAAATAAATGTAAAAATAATATTACTGATATAATATAAAATTTTTAAAAAAAGTGTAGCCATCTAATGTAATTTAAAACCATAATTTCAATATGTGAACGCCAACACTCGTCAAGTTTTTCTTTCTTCGCGTGCATGATGTCAATGATGGCACCAAGTGAGCAACAACTGTCCCGGCTACGTGGCAATCAGTGGGAAGCAGCATCTTTTGATTGCATTCCACATTGGACTTTCTCACATTTTCTGTGTATTCTTTTAGATTACCTACAATCACTGCGTCAGGCTCGCTAATGGATATTCTTTCAAATATCTATGTACGTTGCTGCATCCATGTGAACTCTTTGGGAACCCTAGATTGATGCTTTGTATTTTCAGTTTTGAACTCTGTTGTTTCTGTGAACACAATTACAAAATGCACTTTGCAGTTCCAAATTTAGTAAAATTACATGAAGCAGCACTTCATATAATTTTACTTAATTTTCATGTTGTTTAAAATTTTATTGCTTTTTTATATTTATTTTTCATTTTTAAATAAATGCCTTATATATTTTATTATTAGATTTTACTACAACAATCAATAAACATAAATAATAATATATTAATAATTTATAGAGTGAAAATCATGTGATTCATTATTTTTCTTTAAAAAAATAATTCTATAAAATATATTAATTTTCTCTAAATAATATGTCATTTAAATATAAATAAAAAAGATATAAAAATTTTAAATTAACGATGATCAAATCACATAAATAAATCTGATCCAATCATATAGCTAGCATGTATATGTATAAAATAATAATTTTCTGATTTAAGATTTAGCACTCACCTTGAAGATAAACCATATCTATAATTGCTATATATGATTTTTATCCATAATCTTTGTGAGAGAAGAAAAGAAAGAAGAATAATAGAGAAAGAGCTGAACTCCTCTTTAGTTAGATGTTGCCATTAGGTTAAAATCTGTTATCTCAATGGGACAACATCTATAATATATAGGGTGAAAGTAGAAACCTTTCCTCGTGGGAACAAATTAGACTAACTTGTCTATCATTAGTAACCCAATAAACAAAACTTACATAATAATAGATCCATAGATAGTTTAAGTGTTATATTAAAGTCCGATGGCAACATGATCACATATTTAGACTGATAAATAAATAATATTATTTGACATTTAGTGATCCAACTTACAATAAATTGACTAGCTATACTAGTTTACAATATTATTTTAACAATCTTCCATTTGGAAAGTATAGATCTAAAAAACCTATATCATGGATTATAACCTCAATAATGAATGCCAAATAATGATTTGACACAATACAACCATCAATTAACAATAAGATCATAAACATTTAACATGCAGATCATCATATCCTATAGGGACACTGTTGTCACACATGTTAACACCTATACCTCTATAATCAAATGCAAAGTGAATGTGGAGAATAGAGAATTACAGAATGAAAAATGTGTAAATCTCACCAATTTGGTCAAAATATCTCTACATTATAATTAAATAGTATACTATAGATTTCATTATAATTGCTCAATAACAATATATGATAACAGAACATTATTATAACAACATTAGTCATTCATATATATTCTCACTGATCCATGATATCATAAGGTTGAACCAACCCCATTTAAACTGATAGTGCTCTAAATGGTAAAAAGCCTACTTATGAGTGGGTATATATGTTATGACTATCAACGTAATATAATTTTTCACATACACACTTCTATTAACACAAAATATCATAAGGCAAAATAACCTTATTTAAGTTAACATTACTCCAAATATTAAAAACCTTTCAATAGTGAAGTTTCATAACTATGTAAGACAAATATAAAACTTATTGAATTGGCTCTCTAACAAAATCAATACATATGAGAAATGGGCAATAGTAGAGTTGCCATAATATAAAGGTACTAGGCTCTCAAGTACCGAGACTTAATTCAAATTGTTGCTTTATAGAAAAATTTCAAACTCCACTATTTGTGCTAAGGTAACTCTGAATGTCTATTCAACATTAATTACAAAATAGCATCTCCTACTATCACAATCACATATCCAAAAAGAATCTATATATTGATAGTTTAAACATAGTTATTTCACCATATAAGGTGAATCAACAACAATAAGTGAGTATAACTTGCTATTGAGATAACTCTAAATGTCTATTCAACATTAGTAGTAAAATAGTACCTCATATTGTCACAAAAATATATTCACAATAGATCATTAATTGACAAGTTAAATACAATTAGCACTTCCCCCTTTTAATTTAGGACTCAACCCTCAATTCAAAATAACTCAAGTATAAACAAAATATATATGAACATGAACATATATATGATATTTGAGTACACAATTATGTCATCAACAGTAAAAACACATGAGACCAATCATACTTTATTATTTTACTACCATTATGAGAACATAACAATAATTGAGTCTCCACCCTTTTCTAAAAAAATATAGAACATGATTTTTCAAAGTGATCCATTTAAAATTATACTACTTAGGTTCTTTTAGACATGCAAAAATTGATCGTAATATGATTTGCAATATTTAATTCATGCCAACTAATTCGGCATATCATCCACCCCTAACAAAAAAATAGTTCCAAAATTTATCTCACACAAAAGATGATTACATTCCATGGAAAGGGAATCATATTATTTTGAGAGAATTTTTTTAAGGATATCATAATTATATTAAATAATATCATACCAATATGGCATGTATATTATTTATATAATTCATAAATTATACATATATATAATTAAAATATTTCCTTGATATATAAAATAATTTTCATTTTAATTTATCATGATTGATGGCACGATAGGTGGATAGACAATCAATTAAAAGCTCCATACACTGAATTGCCATTAAGTATCTACAAAATCATTTTTCGAGTTTAACAAATTAATCAACATGCACAATTCAAGAAAATTTAAATATCAATATTAATTGTTCCAAAATAATTTAACTTAAAAATTCATTGATTTTGTAAACTTAACAAAATAACATTATAACATTTTTTAAATAAATATTGTGACTATATATTAACATCATTAACATGTCAATATCACATATCAACCTCTTAAACAACATTTTTAAACAAGAGTTATCATGCACAAAAAAATTGATTATAATTGGTTCCATGATAGGTGGATACACAATCATAAAAAATATTGATTATAATCAATTTATGATAGCCAAAAATAATTTTAAAGACTCTCAATCCTCATAATTAGTCATATAAAGATAATAGCATAAATTAATTGCATAAAAGCAAAATAGCTAGAGGAATTTCATCAAAATATATTCATTGTGAATATTTATGTTGCATATAAATACAATCATGCCATATGTTCCCTCACAATAATTAGAGAATATGCAATTTTTGTTCATCTTTTATTCATTGTAATCCTGTTTAAGGGTCCTAAATTACATTAAATAAGTAAATAGATTAAAACAGTATTACATTGTATAACATAACATGATAGAAACATTTTTATTATAGAACTATTATATGTGAAATTTGGTTCACCCTAGATGGACCTGTGAGCGACCTGAGAGTGGCAAGGGACTAGATCAAGGAATGCTCAGATCGCTCTGCTATTAAATCGGGCCGCGAGGCGAACTCCCTCGATCATATGCATGACAAAGCAAGCTCGACCTCGACTTCCCCATCTCGAAGATGGGCATGTCCACTAGCCAAGCAATCCGACCAATGAAGTGCGACTAGCGACCTAAGAGCTCGCTAGACAGAAGACTCATTCACACTCTACCCAGCAGACATGTTGGGTCCACCTGCTAAGAACAATCTACAATAGCTGAATAATAGGATTTTTTCCGTCCATTCTGTCTTATACAATAAATGTTGATGTAATAGATTTACTGCATATGAAATTACCATTGTAACTTCCTCTCCTTTATAAATGTGAGGAGAAGCCTTCTGCAAGAGAGAGGACATCTTTTAGGCAGGAAAAAACTTTGCCAAGATAGAGAGAGGAGAACCTGAATGCTAAAACTCTATAGAAACACTAATTTGGCTGAACCACGTTAAAAATCTTGTGTCTCTTTACTACTCTTCCCTTCATCTTTGTGTGTTATGCTGATTTGTTGTGTTTGAACCAATTAATAGTTAGAGATCTCGAAAGAATCCCCTAATTGGCTGGAGTTTGGCTCAATACCAAAATTTGACGTTAACATTTTGGTGCCGTCTATGTGGATCTCACCTATTCTGGTTCATTTCCTACTATAATGGCCAAGAGAAGAGCCACCAGAGCTTCGAATATGTAACCCAGTCTACCAAAGGGTCATGTCTCAATGACTAACTTGTCCACCACTCCTGTCATCGGAGCAACCACTGGCGCCCCTCTAACCAGCTTAGTACAACCAGTTCCCACCGCTAACAACATCTAACCTGGCTTCAGCGTCAGAAGAAACTTGAGTACATGATAGGAGAGTTGGCTAAAATAGTAACAATGTTAGTGCAAGCACAAGCTCAGAATATGCAAAGGTAGGCTGAAACCGCCACACTCAAAGTTGAATGTTCTGGTGAAGCCAATTAAGAGCACATTTCAAATTGCCATCCACATGACTGAAAGAGTGAACCAAGCCACCAAGTCTCTAGCCAACGACTGGGGGGCTTGGACGTTTTGGTTGAAGAATGATGCGAGCTATCGAGGCCTGATCAAATTAGAAATTTATAAATTGGAGTTACCTGATGCAACAAAAACTTGCACGTTTTAAATAACCGCAAGTGCACGACGTAGATGTAGTAAAGAATCGGCGAATACAGGTCGATCCCACAGAGAAGTTTTTATTCTTTTTAATTACTAGAACCCTTACACTTTAACTATCCAGTTTGATTAAAGAATGGAGGGATGTAGTAGAGGATAAAGAGGATAATGAAATAAAGAAAAGTAAATATGTA
>JANHAO010022830.1:0-12067 GCA_026873985.1 Saraca asoca
TATTTATAGGTCTAAAAGCAAAATAGCAAAAATGTAAAAATAGAATTTAAAGATGATAGACTAAGGGATATGAGACTTGAGAAAATGAATGACCCCTTTTGATTTCCACATATTGCCTCAAGGATTTTTATTTTTTTTTTACATTATATGATTGAAGAGATTATTCAAAATGTAACTAAGAAATTTCATAATTCATATGTAATTGAAATATAATTATGAAATTGGAGGCATGGGATTAGCCAAACTCAAGTCAATAGTAAACACTTAGTTAGGACTATTGAGCAATTTAAAGATGATAGACTAAAGGATATGGGATTTGGGAAAACAAATGACTCCTTTTGATTTCCACATATTACCTTAAGGATTTTATTTTATTTTTCACATTATATGATTGAAGAGATTATTCAAAATATAACTAAGAAATTTCATAATTCGTATGTAATTAAAATCTAATCATGAAATCAGAGGTATGTGTTTAGCCAAACTCAAGTTAGTAGTTCGTACTCAGTTAGAACCATTGAACTCATGAACAATAAAATTTGAGCTTAATAAATTTTAAGACAATCCACAGGCTTGCTCTTCTTGCAACTCTCAACTAATATAGACAATCAAATTAATTTAGATCAACAGGTCTTTGATTTAGCTTATAATATTTGGCTAAGGTATTGGCTATCAACGGAAAAAAAAAAAAAAAACAAGCTATCAATGATAAACACAATTTTTTTTTCATTACTCCACTTTTTAGATTCTCAATCATTTGTTTACCATAATACCCAGACTAGTCAACTTTTTTCTATACATTTTTGCTTAGAATTATATCTCATGCCACAAACAAGTCGTGTTTTTTTTTTTACTATTTATACATTTTTGCTAAGGATTATAACTCATGTCACATATTTAACTTTTATCCCCTTTTTTGTTTTTTTAATAAATGAAACTACTTTGAAGCATAAGTTATACATTATTCTAAATAGTATTTTCTTTCTCTTTTTCACTTTAAAATCATTGAATCTTCATTTCTTCACACAACAAAACTCTCTTAAAGGATGCATTCATATTTTTGTTATTTTTTTCTAATTTCAGGTAAGGTCAATGAGGTTATAAGAAAGAAATCAAATGGTAACTTTTGATATGCTCTTGCATATGTCATTCTTTCAATACAGCCTAATGGGATAGTTAGTGAACTCTAAGTTAATATGATAAGCTTGAAAGGCTCAACCGGTTCATAAATATCTAAATCATCTCTAAGTGAATTAGTTGCCTAGAATTTCATCTCAAATATAATAAAACAAGTTCTAGAATGTCTACTTGATCAATAGTATCATAAGTTTACATAATCATTCACTAAGAAAAAATAACTATAAGAGTATAATTTTATGTTCTCAATAGCCTCCTCAATCATGAAAGAAATAAAATCAACATTGAATTATTCAAGTAAGGGTTCATTATAATATCTCACCATAATCATTTCACTTATTTTCATCATAGACTAGTGGAAAACATAAATCAAAGATTGAAATTTAAATTGCAAAAGTAAAATAACCAAAATTTTATTTTGTTTTATTTTATAGAAAATAAAAAAAATAAATAATCAAAATAAACCAAATTGAAAAATATTAAAAAATAAATGAATTAATGTTCAATATGCTTTATTCTAAAATGTATGAATTTAAATTCTTATCTACCTTACTAAATCCATATTTTGCTTTAGGACCACAAGACACACTTACAAAAAAGATATCACCCTTAGGTCTTAGATACCCAAACTACTTGGGGTCTTGGAATATTGGTATTCTTAATTTTCTTTAAGGAACACAAATTTTCTTAATTTCAATATAACAATTTCTCCTATGGGTACATGAGTAATTTGTATGTCTTTTGAATCAAAAACAAGTCCTTCTTTGATAGTCCTAACATATTAAAAAAAACAAAATTTCATAAAATACCCCTTTTCCTATTATGAATTTCTCAAGGGTTTTGTTTAAATCATTTATTTTTTTCCTTAAGATTTTCACATGAGGTATGTTGGCCACAAAAACAATGATCTTTCCTTTTACTTTTAAAAACAAATACTCTTTTAGATTTAGATTAGATTCTAGTTTTTTCTTTTTTTTAGTAACAATAGTGGAAGCCTTTGAAGGAAAATAATCAGAGTATAGTTATTGAACAACAAAGATATAATTGGAATCACTTATTAAATGTAATCCAGAATTTAATGACAAATTAATCAATTAAACTAGAACAGTAGTCAAACTAGAATTGCAGCAGAAAAGTAATTATAGAAAGATAAATGTAGAAATAGTAAAGAACATTAAATAACACATGATTTTTAAAGTGATTCAACTTCAATTGAAATCGCAATTGAAATCTACATCTATTGGACAATCCTCAACGAGATAGTCATTTTTTGTTAACAATCATAGGAATTAACCAAGCTCTTAAACACCAGTTTATGCACAAGATTTTGACTGGGCTCCTACTAACTTATAGATACAAATCACTCTACACCTTTAACTAATTATAATCAACCTTATAACTATAGAAGATACAAAGGGATGATCAACTTCTTTCTTTCTATCTCAGATTTCTATCAATATAAAAATCTAAAAATTGAATCAAGAATAGAAAAGTTAGAATTACAATACAAAAATTGAGATGCAAATCTCAATTAACTAGTATGTATTATCCACAGATTTGATCCAAGAAAGCTTTGTTAGATGAATTTATATGAGATAGCAATAGATCTATTTTCTCTTTGTTTTTGCACTTGAAGATATGAAAAACTGTTATTTGAAATGAGGTTGAAGGCTATATATAGTGTGATAACTAACATTTAAAAAATAACTAACTTTTGGACTATAAATTAATTCTTGAATCGATTTAGAGTGGTTAACAACTAATTGATCAATTCATGAATTGATTCATATATAAATATTATCAAGAACTTCGTTAAGAACTTTATAATCAAATCAGTGTGTGAATTGATTCATACTATCAAGTAAAGAGTAATGAATCGATTACCTACTTGAATTAAACTTTCTATGAATCGATTACCTTATCAATTTAGGAAAATTTCTAGCCTTTGATAAAAGCATTTTTTTTTAAAGTATTTCTTCATGAATTGACTGCTGAATCAATTCAAGTGTATTTCACAAGAATTTCAGTATAAATCAATTCATGAATGGATTCACATAGTAAATAATAATATTTATAAAAGTTTTACTTGTGAAAGGCCATTCGAAAACTTAGTTAGAAAATGTTTAATTTTAATTCATTTCACTTGAATTATATCTACCTTGATATCTATTTTTAGAAATTAATTTGGATCAAATTGAATGAGAATACACTAACAAAAGATCCTAGTAAAATCAATAAAAATACTAAATCTATGGTAGATCTCTTGAATGTCACTTAATCAACTTTAAATTTACAAAATTAACAAACACTAAAACATATAGTTAGATCATGACATTTATCAAAATTGTTTTTCAACATCAAAACAAAAGAAAGCATGATAGCAAGGCTAACAAGGTAAAAATTTGTGAAGAATTTTTTAGATCTTCAACTTCACTTAGTAATCATTATTTTCTTGCTAAAGAGATTCAAATTCTTTTTCTAGAGAAGATACGGTATCCTTAAAAGAAGAATTTTCTTTTCGATCACAATCAATTCTTCAGAAGGTTTTTTCAAAGTCTCATCAAAATTAGAAATTTTAAAATTAGTTTTACTGACCTCATCATTGTCGCTCATGGCCATTAGAGTCAATGTCTCCATTTCCTCATGTAACCATATGGTCTCTTTTCATTGGCCTTTTATTCTTTTTTCCTCTCCCAACTCTAGTTGCCTTTTAAGATAAAATAGATAATCATATTTAATGTGACCCAATTTCTTGCATTCATAACATGTAGGAGAATCTAAATTTGAAACATATCCTCTAGTCACAGTCTATTTGAAAGATTGAGATTTTCTCTTACTTGCCCTCAACAATCTTTGATATTTTTTCTAGAAGGACAAGTTTTTCTTGAATGAAGGTATCACTAGTCTCATTAAGGCTCTCAATATCATCTTCTTCATCGTGAAAGGTAACAGCTGCCTTAAGAGTGAGGGACTTTCTTTTCTTGTCTCCTTCATTAGTCTTGGTGAACCCATTTAATTTCAATTCATGTTTTTCAAGATTCTTAAACAATTCTTGAAGAGTTGACACACCTAATTTCATTGATTCCTTGATTAGAGTTATTTTGGGTTGTCATTCAACCATCATCAATCTAAAGATCTATGCACCATTTTGCTATGAATGTTAAGATGGTTAACAATAGATGTAAAATATTGTATCATATCTTTAACAAGTTCACCATCTTCCATTTTAAATGATTCATATTGATAAACAAATGTGTGCACTTTGGAAGCTTTAATTTCTATGGTACCCACATGTACTACGCCAAAAGTATCCCAGATTTCTTTAGTAGTTTTACAATTTGATGCTCTTTAATATTCATTGGGCCATAAAAGGTTGGATACAATCCACTTTGCTTTTGAAGCAAGATGTTTTTTTCTTTGCAACTTCACTCCTTGGTTTTAAAATTTCAAATTTATTTTCAATATTTGTAGAAGGATTGTATTCATGCTCTATTATGTCCTACATATCAATATTAGTTGCATTAAGAAGGAACTTCATCTTTTGCTTCCAATAAGTATAATGTTGCCCATTAAAATCTGAAGGTTTATGTAAAGGGAGGCATTCTAGTAAAATACTAAAATTTGAATCCATCATCACTCTTGAGATCTTTAAATCTTAGCACAAGATTCAAAGCTTTGATGCTAATTGTAGCTTTAGGATTTAATCCAAAAGGGGATGAATTTGATTTTAGTACATTTTCAGATATTTTTAGAAAAATAATATTAAGCATTAAGGAACAAAGATGAACAACTTGGTAAAAGAAAATTAAATAACATAAAATAAAAGAGATAGGGAAGATAAGCAGAAAAATAATATTTATAGTGGTTCCCCCAAGAAAATCATCTTCCAATCCACTATTCGTTGCTCACGAACAATATGATCATAATCCACTAGTCCTTCAAAATTCAATAGGCTCATCAGAAGCCTTACAAAGTCTTGAGATACAACACCCTCTTTTGAGATTCCTCACTTAAAAACACTCTCTAAAGATACCTCACAATAGCAATTCCCTTCAGATATCTCACTTAAGAAGAAGATGAATTGAAAAATTACAATATGAAAACAGTAAGCTCAAGAATTTCTCCAAAACTAAGATCAAGCTCTCTTTATCAATTCATAATTTGAAACCACACAATAGGCTCTTATTTATATTAGTTTTTGACTTGCAGAATAAGTAGAGAATCCTTGTGAATTGGAAAAATTATTTTAGAAGATATTTTTAACATTGAAATAAAGCCAATCAATCATATTTCCAAATAAAGAAAATTTCCAATGATTTAAATAAAATACGAGCTTGACATAATTAAAGAACAATTTAAGAATTCTAACATAATTTATATGCTCATACTAGTAATTTTAAAAAATATTCAAATGAAAGCTTTGGATTTTTCAATCAACTAGTTCACCAACTTACAATAAAATCACAAATAAAAAAATCAAAATATGTTTATTATCACCAAAATACTTGTCAATTTAATGAATTTTAACCAAGGGACTTGGTTAATAAGAGTTATGTCCAATATTCTGACAATTAAGCCTAGTAGTTTTAAGGCTATTAATTTAGTTAGAACTTTCTTTGAAAATACTCATCCATTACTCCTTAGTAGATTTTGACCACTTATAGAAAAAAAAAACCACAACAAACTAAAAGAAGATTGATCATAGCCAAAGGATCTTATTGACTTCATCAAATTACAATGCCCTTCTAAAGCTAAGAGTCTCTTCAGTTGTTAAGTCACTGGATTCCACAAGTAATGAACTACTCCTTCATTAAGTACTTTGCACCTAAAAAAGACAACTCCATTCACAATTCCTACAATTTTCACAAGAGATAACAAATCAATAGAATATGGAGTTCGAAGGGAAGTAAGTTCATTTCTGTTAACGTCAGATTTTGGTAATGCTCCAAACTCCGGCCAACGGGGGGATTCTTTAGGATCCCAAGCCTGTATCTAGTTAGGGTAAGACAAAATAACTAAATAAAATGAAGTGAAGGGAAGAATAGAGAAGAAGACACCAGGTTTAATATGGTTCAGCCAAATCCAGATCTTTTTGGACCTTACGTCCATGGGGTATATGATATATTGGTAGAATTACAATTGGCTTGCTCTCTATTTTGACAGAGTTTTTGCCTATCAGACTGATCTCTCTCTTTCTTCTTACAAAGTCTTCCTATTTGTGAAAGGAGGAAGGGTACATGCATTAATTACAAGCTATAGTGGCGTTTACATCAAGCAATAAGTAGAAAAGACAGTTGCAGGCCATAATTCAACTGTTGTAGTACATAGGCTGTGGAGGTCGGGCCTTCCTATCAGTTATAGACTTTAGCTTGTAGTCCCTGGTGTTGTTTTTGCCATGCGGAGAGTCCAGTACCTCTATGGTTGGATGCCAGACTTGGGGCATCAACGAAATGGTGAGGTGACAAGCTTAGCGCTACTGCAAAGGGGTGACGAGCTCTTGCAAGGAGGTTGACCATCCTTATAACTACCTTGCTGGGCCACTATTCAACAAGGTGCAGCTCACTATGACAAAGCTCACTGGGGTACTTTTGGCGAACCTAATGATCTCTATCCTATGGAGAGCCCTAGTCCATTGCCTCTCCCTAGGCCGATTTTCATATACAACATCAGCCCCCCAACTCTAAGCTTGTGCAACGGGCTGGGAGTTAGAGACCTTACAATTCCTGACTAGTCAAAATCCCTTTCTTAGAACCGTCGCTTCATTTCCCCCAGATCTCATTTCTGATAACGCGTATCCAGTAATTATGACCGTACTAGTCGAATCTTTTCCTAGGCCATCAATGTGGATGGTTGGGGGGAATAAATCTAGACCTTTTGGTGAGCCATTTCTCTCTCTATTTAAGGGAGAGGCCATAATTCAATTTTTCCACACAAAATAAATTATGGAATATCCTGATAAGCCACCACTGAAATTCTAGCCCTCTCCAAAGGCGTGTATGGTCTGCTGCATATGTGATTCAAACGATTTATCTTCTCCAGTAATGTGGAAGGATCTTGCATGGATCCCAGATTATGTCCTCTCAGCTGCACCGTGAGGCAATTCTTTGGCCAGTTGTGGCCTTGGGGTTTCCCGATGGGCATTCTCCAGGAGGTGCTGGTGGTTGAGGCATAAGGGATGCAGTACTGTCATTGATTGTACATTGGAAGAAGAAAGATTATGGTGTGCTGGTCTCAAAATGCGGCCATCCACGACTGGCCTTCTCTCCTCTTATTTTTCTCCTTTTCTTTCTTTTTTTTAGGAGCCTCTTTTGCTCCTCAACTAGCTTGTACTTAAGATTCTCCAATGTATTCTGCCTCGTTGAGGTCTTTTAATGAATAAATTTGCTTTCTGCAATCTTGGTTTGTTGTCACTTTCCTTCACCATATGTCTCAGTTTGAATCATCCATGAAACTTACATGTGGTTTAAGAAGTAGCACAAGCTACAAATTGAGGCGACGTCGCCTTCAGGCTGCTCCTGCGACCAAATAAATAAAATGTAAGCATGAAAATCACCAGATAATAGAAAAGATTCACATGTGAGCTACATGTTTAATAATTCTATTGCCCCAAGGTGGACGAGAAATTTGTCAATTCATTACACTTCAGCGATCATTAAGTCACGCTAGCATTGAGTGTTTAAGAGTGTCTCCACACCTCAGCGAGCACGTAGTTATGCTAGCTAAAAGATTCGTCAATTCATTACACTTCAACGATCACTAAGTCATGCTAGCGTTAAGTGTTTAAGAGTGCCTCCACACCTCAACGAGCAAGCAGACACGTTGGCTAAAAGATTTATCAATTCATTACGCTTCAACGATCATTAAGTCATGCTAGCGTTGAGTGTTTTTTAGTGCCTCTGCACCTCAGCAGGCACGCAGACGTGCTGGCATGATGAGTATTTTTTAGTGCCTCTATACATCAGTAGGCACGCAGCTACGCTGGCATAATAAGTATTTTTTAATGCCTCTGTACCTCAGCAATCATTGGCATAGCGAGCTTTTTTTAGTGTCTCCGCACCTTAGCAGGCACGTAGCCGTGCTAACATAATGAGTGTTTTTTAGTGCCTCCACACCTCAACAATCATTGGCGTAGCAAGCTTTTTTTAGTACCTTTGCACCTCAACAGGCACGTAGCCACGCTAGTATAATGAGTGTTTTTTAGTGCCTTCACACCTTAACAATCGCTGGCGTAGTGAGCTTTTTTTAGTACCTCAACACCTCAGTGGGCATGCAGCCACGCTGGCATAATGAGTGTTTTTTAATGCCTCCGCACCTTAGCAATTGCTGGCATAGTAAGCTTTTTTTAGTGCCTCTGCACCTCAACGGGCATGCAGTCACACTGGCATAATAAGTGTTTTTTAGTGCCCCCACACCTTAGCGATCACTAGCATAGCAAGCTTTTTTTAATGCCTCTGCACCTTAGCTGGCACACAGCTGCGCTGGCATAATGAGTCTTCACAAAATTTAGGAAGGTTGGCCGCATGCGATCTGTGGAAAGAGTGAGAACTCATCAACAGAAGGTAGGACAAAGAGATCAGGCCCAACGTGTAGATTCATATAAATCAAAAGAAAGTACATATACACCCATTCTCTTTAAGATACATTATCAATGTATAACTTGAATCAAGCCCCCCGGCTCACTGCTAGCACTATATTGAGGTTGAGGGGAGGGCTGCCCTGTAGACTGCGCTACGTACTCCCTTAGGCGGCCTCTTTTGATCAAGTCTTCGATTGCGACCTTGAGGGCCAAACAATTTGAGATCCCATGGCCGGCCTCATTATGGTAGGCACAGAATTCATCCTTGTTCCTTTGCCTGAACGAAGTCTTTAGAGGTCTAGGTTTTCCGAAATTTTCCCTACTTCTTACCGCCAAGTAAATTCTGTCTTGAGAATCTGAGAGCATGCTATACTGTTTGAAACGGCTCGAGTACTGAGATTGCCCATCCTTAGACCTTCTAGATTTCTTTGTTGCCCGTTCAACAGGTCGGTCCCCTTGATCCTCATTGCTCCCTCTCTTGCTATGAGAGGAATTAGTCCTTTCATCCTTCTTGTCAAACTTTTCTAAGCCGAAAGTCTCCTCCCATTTAATCTGCTTCGTAACCCATTCATAGAACTCAGTGAGGTCCTTCACTAGGAACTTATATAGACTCTTATACAGCTTCCCATCTTTGTGAAGTCCTACAGAGATGTTGGCTAGCATAGTTTCTTTGGACGGATGCTTCATCGAATTAGCCTCAAGTCTAAATCTAGTGATGTAGTCCTTTAGCAACTCTTACATGCGCTGAAAGACCATAGCGAGGTGACAAGGAGGCGCGAGCTGTCTTTTCAGTGCTCGATACTAATCGACAAACTTCTACTGACAATCTTCCTAACTATCAATTAAGTGAGCTGGGAGGTTCTTGAACCAGGTGGGAGGCACGCCTCCCAATGTGGTAGGAAAAACCCGACACTTAACCAAGGGGTCGATTGTCTGCAGATCCATCTGAACATTAAATGCATCCAGATGGTCATACAGGTCTGAATCTCGATTATACAATGGGATTGCGAGAACTCTAAGTTTGAGAGGGATAGTTCGAGCTTTGATTTCCTCGGAAAGTGGCGTTGGTTCCTCGCAACGAGATCGATCACCCGGAGCTCAAAGGCATCTTTCCAACTGAGCTATCTTCTGAAATAGCTATCCAACCAACGGGTCTTGTACCCTGTGTTGTTGGCTAGGTGATTGCTGGGCACTTTGGCCTCCGTCATCTTAGATTGGATAACCTATACGCTAGGTTTACTGTTGCTGGAGGGCATTCACGGGCACCAGGGTTTCGGCTTGCCTTTGCACATTTTTTGCCAACGATGCGACTGCTTTAGTCAGCTCTCCCATCATGTGCTCAAGTCTTTCCTAACGTTGAAACCAGGTTTGCGATCCCTCGACACCTTTAGTGGTGAAAGTCTGTTGCACTAAGCTAGCTGGGAGGCCACCTGCGGCTGCTCCAACAATGGGAGTAGCAGACAAGTCCATCGTTGAGACATGATCATCTAGAGCATGACATCGTGCATTCGAGGTCCTAGTAACTCTTCCTTTGGCCATTGTAGCAGGAAACCAACTAAAGCATGGATGATCCCCATAAACAGTGCCAAAATATTGACGTCAGATTTTGGTTATGCTCCAAATTCCGGACAACGGAGGGATTCTTTAGGATCCCAAGCCTGTATCTAGTTAGGGTAAGATAAAATATCTGAATAAAATGAAGTGAAAGGAAGAGTAGAGAAGAAGACACCAGGTTTAACGAGGTTCGGCCAAATTCAGATCTTTTTGGACCCTACATCCACGGGGTATATGATATATTGGTAGAATTACAATTGGCTTACTCTCTATTTTGATAGAGTTTTTGCCTATCAAACTGATCTTTCTCTTTCTTCTTACAAAGTCTTCCTATTTATAGAAGGAGGAAGCGTACATGCATTAATTACAAGCTACAGTGGTGTTTACATCAAGTAATAAGTAGAAAAGACAGTTGTAAGCCATAATCCGGCTGTTGCAGTACATAGGCTGCAGAGGTGGGGCCCTCCTATCAATTATAGACTTTAGCTTGTAGTCATTGCTTGGTGCTGTTTCTTCCATGTGGAGAGTCCAGTACCTCCGTGCTAGGGTGTCAGACTTGAGGCATCAGCGAAGTGGTGAGGTGGCGAGCTTAGCGTTGTTGCAGAGGGGCGACAAGCTCTTACAAGAAGGTTGACTGTCCTTATAACTACCTTGTTGGGCCACTATTCAATGAGGTGCAGCTTGCTATGACAAAGCTCGTTAAGGGAAGAGCTCGCTGGGGTGCTTCTGGCGAATCTAACGATCTCTGTCCTATGGTGAGCCTTGGTCCGTTGCCTCTCTCTGGGTCGATTTTCATATAGAACAATTTCCATCCACATCAAACAGACAAAAGTGTCAAGATGAATACAAAGGAAAGTTTACTGTCCTTTGAATGAAAATCATATTGCACGTTTCTCTCTGAAATTGCTGATTCAATCTCAGGAAATTATGATAAAAAATTGTAGCATTTCAATTTTTAGACTCACATTTGAATACCTCTAAATTTCCAATAGGAATATAGTTCAAAATTTCAAGAATGGGATGAAGTGAATATCTGTAGTAGTAACATTGCTTTGTATCCAAAAGCACAAATGGCTTAGTGTATTGAATGCTTAGAGTTGTACATATTTATAATGCAATATAGCCAAACGCGCTAGCTTTAAGTGTTTGAGTCTTCTAAGAATTACATTCCAATGTAATAATTAAAACTATTGAACAACTATTTAATTATTTAACAATAATCTTAAAGCAGTAATACATGAAAGCTCTACTATTGATGCTATCCGTTTTAAATTTTTTATTTTAAATACAATCCAGACAAAGAAAACACTCTTAATGGTTGTCATTAATTTAGATTTTAATTATAATCTTAAAGCATCAATATATGAAAACTCTCCTATTGATGCTATTTAATTTAACTTTTTTATTTTAAATACAATCAAGACAAAGAAAATGCTCTTAATTATTATCATTAATTTGGATTAAGAATAATTTTAAGTAATCTCATTCGTATTTCTTAATCTTAAAGCAGCAGTATATGAAAGGCCTCTTATTGATGCTTTCTATTTATAATTTTTTTATTTTAAATACAATAAAGACAAAGAAAATGCTTTTTATTTATTGTAATTAATTTGGATTAAAAATATCTGAATACCACTGTGTAAGACACACAGAAAAGTCTAGTATGATGAGCTTATGGAAAGAAGATAGCATGATCAGCTAGCAATAAATAGATAGCATGTATCTATGTAGGCAAATGCTCAAAACTACCAATTTTTCCTGTCCGACTGATTATAATTATTACTCTAAAAACTTGGTGTG
>JANHAO010022831.1:0-12072 GCA_026873985.1 Saraca asoca
AGAATCACCCAAAATCCCATTTGAAAACCATGTTTGAAAATGTAAATAAGTATGAATATAGTCATATAAGTGTGCTTACCCATTTCTCAACTATAAGCATTTTGTACATTTAAATTTATAATTTACCAAGAAATTATGTAATGGAAGACATAATATCCAACAACATGAAAATAAACAGGAGAGGAAATCAATAAACTTCAAAAGAATTTCATTAAAACCCATTATGGAAAATCATACAAATGGATTTCCACATATTTATTTTCCAAAAGGTAACCATTAGAATATAAGCATATTCATCGTCACAAGCTACCCAACATATCTGTTGGATGCCCGTGAACATCCCCTACATTTTCCACCTTATCCACTCCTACCCGAGTGATTTCATATCCCTAAGTGCACCTGAGTACATACCCCTACATTTCCCAACTTATCCACTCCTGCCCGGGTGATACACATATTCTAAGGGTTACCAAGATAATCTCATAATGTTTGTGGTACATCAAATTAGCATTTAAAAACACATTATATAGCAGGAAATCCATCAATCAAGTAAGTAACATTTATTAAAACACTCACAAACCAGTTAATGCATTTTCATATTCAATTAGGTAAAAAGATGGTGTTATCAATGTCAATAATGTAAAGTAAAATGGTAATGCATAATTTTAACACAACAAACCATTTCAAACTCAGATTAACATATAGAAAAATTTCTATTATTTATTAAGAATTATACCATCTCATATAGTAAAATTTTATCATTTTACACATGGGATTTTTCAGTAAAAAGGGATTGTTAACTCACCTCCAATGTTGCAACTGCACACTAGACTAAATCAACTAGAATCTTAGAGTTTGACATTTTACGAACTTAACATATTATCAGGAACACATCTGAAGCATAATAACAGCAAAATTCAAGTTTTTCATCAATTTGATAGATAAGGGTTTCAGATCAAAATCTCGAGATCTCGTTATGGAGTTGCTATAAAATAAATCTGATAATCTAGAAATGCTCACAAGGATCCGAAGCATTGGAGGTAAGCTCACCGCTGGCAGAAGCCTCACTGATGAGCTGGAAAAAGGAAAGGCCAAACAAGGGAGGAAGAGCCCGTTGCCATCGAGCTGCCACCACAAGCTAGAAGGAAGCTCTGATAGGAGGAAGAAGACGACTGGAGTCCTAGAGTTGATCGGATAGCGACGGAGACAAGAAGAAATCGACCGAACCACGTACACTATGATCGCAAGCCACTACGGCGAGGGAAACATTGGAAAAAGGCAACCGAAAGAAGGAAAAAGGAAAATCGACACTGGGTGAGGCAGATCGACAGTGAATCGATAGTGGAACAACCGAAGAAGAGAGAGAGTGCTGGAAGGGAAGAGAGAGAAAATGTGCCGAAAGTTTCCAGAAATAGAAAGAATAAGCCTGAAAATAAAAGAAGGTCGGGGAACTGGCTACTGGTTGGGCTGCTTCTCCAAAATGGGGAAATTAACAATTTGACCCCAACTTGCCACCACCTTACACAAAAGCCCACCCGAAAAGAAAATTTTCAATTTAGTCATTTCGAGATTCTCAGTTTAGTCCTTTCCTCTCTCTTTTTTTTCTTTTTTTTTCCAAGTGTTACAGAGACAAGCCCTTATGTTAACTCAAAAAAAGTATGTTTACTTATGTCATTAGAATTTTAGCTTAGAATGCTCTTTATGGGGCATGTCTAGTGATCTAGATGGACATTGTAGCATGAGCCAGGAATTAGAGTGTAATGGTTTAGAATATTCCTTTACACACTCAAAATTATGTAATAAGGCATATACTAATAAAATGAAGTTGTCTCTCTCTTTATTTTTAAAAAATCCCTTCTCTATGTATACTATAGACTAATTATATAATGTGTTCTTTAAGACTTGGTATGCATAAATACTTTGACTATAGCTCATGTTTGCTTACAGACACGTTGCGTATAGGATTTTAGTTGTATGAGCGATAAAATCCTTAATGCCCATTTATCTATCTAAGTGTGACTCATTTATTAGAAGGTTGACATGTTGGCCAAAAGTTAGCATCATGTGCCACATGATTTCAGGTAAAAAGCTACCGACCTATGACAGTTGGTATCAAAGTCCAGTTATGCTAGAGAAAGCACATCAGGTGAGTTACAATTGGTGGATTCAGCTTCTTAAAAGCATATGAGGCTTGTGAATGAAGCTGACATTTGTTGAAATAGCGAAGAAATGTTGCTAAGGACTTGACTGAGAGGGTTGCAAGAGATTGGAGTAACTTGAGGGCTAATATGCGAGATATTACATTCGAGGGAACATTAACTGTGCACTAAATGTAGGTGTCTACAGAAGTTGATAGACTTGCTATATAGCACAGGACATTAACTATGAGCTCATTCATAGTACCATTTGAAGGAATGCAAAATAACTCGAGAGAGTGAGTAAATTAATAGCTTATCTATTACGATGAGGCCTTGGGAGAATCCTTGGCCTTGCAGAAAAAGCTTGACTACATACATCAGGAACATATGAGTTATAAGTAAAGCCATGGTTGTGTTAGAAGCTTGGCCACAACAAATAATTGACACGTCAAATAACATGTCTCTTTTGATGTGTTGTACAAACAAAACTTATTAAAGGAGTTCAAAATCATGTTAAAGGGCATGAATCCTACTCGAAAGAGTAAACTTGGAAAGGAACAAAGACGATCTAGAAGGGATCAATTGTGTACAATAGTAATGTGGTGTAATGAGTAAGTTACAGTACTCATCCATAAGATTCGAGATGATATGCTAGAGAGCTAGCACATTATAGTTGCTTGGCGAAGTAACGACAATGACTCAAGGTGTATTGGACTAGTAATACATAGTCCCAAAACAAACTTTATGATAATGACCCTGAGAATCACAATTACTCGTGTACAAGTAAAGTGAAGCTTGAGCTAGAGTGGAGGATGCTCTATGCTTATCCCCTATTAAGCTATTAATGTAGGGAAGCTATCAAAAGTATGCGCTCGAAGAAGGAGTCATCGAGAAAATGTGCTCAAACTAGGCTACAAGGACCTAAGCATCAATGGATGTCACTTGAAATGGCCAAAAGATGGCACTAATCTTCATAAGAATGGCTTGTAAAGGCCAAGATACAAGATTGTATCAACTCTAAAATGATAACACTTGAGTGTGCAAACCTATGAGGGTTATAAGGGCCAAGATGTTGGATAGCATCAACTTTGAAAAGACTATAATGGTTAAAATACCCTAAAGGTGTTAATTCAAAGATGGTCATAAAAATCCAATCAAGTGTGAAAATGGTGTAACGAAGCACAATGGATTGATTAAACCCAACACAAGCAGACTTATGAGCAAGGAATAGGACTTACAAACAAGCCATGTTTTATCAACCATAAATGAACTTGCATGATAATAAGATATGAGACTTGTGTCTATCATATCAGTCAAATAAAATATTGGATACAAAGTTATTTGTTAGTAGACATCCAAAATACCAAGCAAGTGCTCAAGCTATGGAAATAACACACTTAAGCTACAAAGGTAGTGAACCAAGAGCTATATAGGATGTATCACAAGTTACAGAGGTAGCAAGGTAAACATAAGTTATAGAGGCAATAACCAGAATGCTGCAAGCACAATGAGATAAGAGAAGTTACAAGGGCAACAAAATTGAAAAGCTATAGAGACAATGGCATATGAGTTTGTGTCAGAAAAACAAGGTAGAGTCTACAAAGATAGATCATAAAGCTTATGGAGGTAGCATTGCCTAAAACATCAAAGTTGTAGAGGCAACTACCCAAAGGTTATGAAGGAAGTAAATGTTCGATGGTTCAAGCTCAAGGAGACAAAGCCAAAAGGAAGTCAATGAAGGAATTAAGGAGCAATAAACTGACAACTATCCTAAAAGTTATGTCAAATTAGGGGTGTCATTCATCAGAGCCTCTCAAATGATGTTATGGTCAAAAGAGAGGATTGAGTGGAGTAAGTTGAAGATTCACACGAAGATTCGAGAAGCCTGTGCTTAAAAAGAGAAACCTTAAGCTAAAGATTAACATGAAGATTCGAGAAACCTGTGCTCAACAAGAGAAACCTTTATGGAACTATGTCACATTGAGGCATCAATAAGGGCATTGACATTTGAAATGGAAGAGAATGTCACAAACTAGCTTTGTGAACCAGTTCGATAGACAAACGTGCTCAATTTTGGACTAAACTTGATAAGAAAATCAAGCATAAAGAGGAGGTCCTGTGGTGAGAATTTGGGAGCAAATGTACTTGTGTATTATTTTTCCATATTTTTTTATTTAGGGGTACTTGTATCATTTTAGCATAGATCGTTTATCCAATGTAAGTAGAAAAGCACATGATTATGATCATTGTATTTTTATGTTTGTGTCTATATGATATGGCGCATTAGAACCTTCTGAGCTAGGAGAAAAGCTCTTATGTCAACTCAGAAAAAATATGTTTACTTGTATCATTAGGACTTTAACTTAAAATGCTCTTTAAAGGGACACATCCAATGACCTGGGTGGCTACAACAACACAAGCTAGATATCAAAGTGTGATAGTTTAAAGACTTCCTCTACACACTCAAAACTATGTAGTGAGGTATATATTAACAAAATGGAGTTGTCCTTCTCCTCATTTTAAAAAGTTCATTCTCAATATATACTAGAGGTTTCTTTTGCGACACATTCTTTGAGATTCGATATGTGTTAATACTTCAACTACATGCTTACATTTTCTTATAGACATATTGTGCATAGAATTTTGGTTGTATGGGGACAAAATCCATGATGCCTTATTTATTTATCCAAATGTAGCTTGAATTTATTAAAAGACTGGCATATTGACTAAGAGTTAGCATTAAACGCCACATAATTTTGACTAAAGAGTCACCTGCCCATGACATCAAAGCATCAATACCTTCCCTTTAAATGATGTGTACTCTTTTTCCCTTTTCCCTCAAAATCAAAAGCACTGCCCCTATCTCTAAAGTGAGAACTTCCATAGTGATAATAAAGCCATGAATAAAACAACAAAGATACAAAATATCCCTTTTAATTTTGAGTAGTTTTATTTTATCTCCTTTAATTTTGTAACATTGAAAATTAACATTTTAAACTATACGAAATTCAAAATTAACACTCATTATTCATTTAATTAACTATTTTATTAAGATTCATAATTTTTTTATGAACTTTTAAACAAGAATCACTATATTATTGTATATTATTTTATTTTGTTATTTTTCATACATAATTTCTATATGATATGATTAATAAAAATTAAATTAGATATATAAAATTTTAATTAAATATTTAAAAATGAATTATGTAATTATATGCAAAAAAAATGATAGATTATAAATTGAATAATGCTTTTTGGGAAAAAAAATATAAAAAATTCATCATCCTTAGAGTGGTTTGATTTTCCACCACCAATTTTAAAAATTTAAAATTTAAGTCTTAAACTATTCAAAATGTTTACACCCAACATACATTTTATTTACCATTTTATATAAAAAATAAAACTAACAAAGTTTAAAATGATACACTTAAAACTATTTTTCACAAGAAATTATAACTTCTAAAATTTAATAATTTTATTAAATTGTTGCACTGTATATTGGTGTTTATATATCTGATTAAAATGATTATTACGAAAATAGTTACTTCCATTTATGTCTGTTTCTAATAAAAAATTGTAAAAATAATGTGATCTCTTTCAGTTGGTCATGGCCTTTAGTTATTTCCACATTGTCTTTTGGGCCTGACCGGGCATACCTCGATTATCAAGACTTTAGTATTGTTCCTTAAACCTGAGCGGGCATACCTTGATCATCAGGCGAGTTTTTGTTTCTCAAATATGGTCAGGTGAGGTCACGACTTTGTCCTTTGAATCTGACTGGGTGGACCTTGATCGTCAAGCAGGGTCATGATTTTTTCTCAAAATCGAGTGAACCTCGATCATCGAGATTTTAGTATTGGCCCTTGAACCTAACCAGGCATACCTCGTTCGTCGGGTGAGGTCGGGGATTGGCTACCCCTTGATCCTAACCGGACGGACCTCGATCGTCAAGATTTTAGTATTGTCCCTCAAAGTTGACTGGGTGTACCTCGATCATTGGGTAAGGTCAGGGATTGGCTAGCCCTTGATCCTGACTAGGCGGACCTCAATTGTCAAGATTTTAGTATTGTCCCTCAAACCCGACTGGACGTACCTCGATCGTCGGGTGAGGTCAGTTCTATTGGCGCTTTGATTCTACTCATGCAAGAGTCGGGTGTTCGAGACACTTTTTGGATGTAGAGTGAGTTGGAGGCTTTGGTCAATCATTCGCAACCTGCGGCCTATCGAGCCATTTGTCGTGCTCCTCATGATTCGTGTCTACATCCCCTAGGATTTCACTCCTGATCTATCATGATTATGCTTGCCCTTGATGGGTCCGTGTGTCATGTTGTTGTAAGTCTTTTTGCCGTACTATTGGATCATGGGTAATGAGACAGTTCCCAGATATGACAGTGATGCCGTGCATTTCTTATATAAAAATGGGCTTTCTTCTCCCTCTCATTTTGTCATTTGAAACTGTGATTTCCTAGTTCTTCTTACTCGCTCTTTTTGCCATTTCCTATAATGACTCCCCGCCGCCTATTGGGATTGTTCGGATTTGGTTACTTGACAAGCTTCTTTGCACGCATTTCGCTTCGATCAGCTACGATGAGTCTTTCTGTATTTCATGATTTCTAGGTTTTGATGCTTTCTTTCCTACCTAACTTGGTACATTCGGTCGATCCGTTGGAGGATTTTAGGGTTTTTGGTCTATTACTTCATTTTTCATTTTTATTTTCTACATGTTATAGCTTAATCGTCTAGTTCCCCTTTTGCTTGTTTGAAACTCGAGCCCTTAGGTATGGTGACCCAAGGTATTCATGGCCTGTCACGTAGGGAATCATTAGTTCTTGAAAAGGGTCTGCCTACAGTGACCTGACCGCTTCCTCTTCCTTTGTGTAGATGAGTGTAGGTTATGAATGTCGTCGTCACCAAATTAGGATCCAAAGTGATGAGTCTAGCTCTCCACCTCAAAACATGGAGTGGGTGTGCTATCCCTGATGAGACGACCTCAGGAAGTGATGAGGTCATCGAAGGTTATGTGGTTCGCTCTGATTCCTTCAAAGATCATGGTGCTGCTGCAAATCGAAAGCCCCTCAGCCACCAAGCATTTAGCTTACATGTCTCATCCATCCGCTACTGCGATCTCAAGTCCATAGTCTGGACGTACTAATTTCATAAGGGATGTCATGTTATGATGCCTTGTTCAGATGATTACGCCACTTATCTGCTGTAACAGTTCATTACCATTAGTTTCCCTCACCTTGTTGCGGGGTTAAGGTCCCCCATACACCCATTCATTGTTAACTTTTTGAATAAAGTGAAACTTAGTCCGTTTCAACTTACCTCAAACTCTTACACTCAGCTTGCCTCCTTGGCATTAGTTTACTTAAGGAAAGGTTTTATATGTACGAGCATGATAGATGGGTTATATTACCTTTTGGCTCAGTCGACTAAGCATAAGAAGATTCTCCTGTATGGGAAGGTTAAAGGGAGATCCAACGTGGGTCACTATAAGACCTGTTGGTTTTACATTTCATGCCTTCCCTACATAACCTCTAGAATTTCAATTTCGTCCGTGCCCTTGGTGAGCGAGCTGAGGACACATGAGCTTGCTGACTTGATGGTTATTTGTTTTCTTGATGCTAACTTTTGTTTCTTCTTACAGAAGGAACTGGTAAAAACCCAGCTCTTGGGACCGAGGGCCTTGGAATTCTGGACAAGTTAGCTACCTCTGACAATCTTCAGAATAATCTTCATTTTGACGAGAGCCTCCTCTGCTCTTACAAACTTGCTCCAGGCTTATATGTCGAGCTAACTCGAGAAATAGGAATTCGTCGGGTGAAGAAAGTTGGTCCTACGGACTTTGATGATTACGAGAAAGTGATAAAGCTTATCTTCTTGACACCCTTGTTTGACGAGGAGGAGACTTTACCAACTCCTAGTGCTGATGCTGCTCCTACGGCTGAAAGCCAGCCCCTGGTTTTAACAATAAGGCCCCTGCAAGATCCAACTCCTTCTTCTCACCCTGAAATGGTAGCTGCTACTAGAGTCGCTACCCCCTAGGTCCCCTGTCAAAAAACAAAAGGTAGACAAGGGGAGGACAGTGACTACTCGAAAAAGGGCTACATTAAAGGTAGGTGTTGAAAAGCGACCCCCCAACTCTGGCTCCAAAATAGAAGAATGTGTAAAGGCCCTAGTGGACAATATCGACGCAATTCTAGGTCTTGATAGGAGGATCGAGGTGCTGGAGTCTGAGGATCTTTCTGTTAGGAGACTGATTGACCACAGGTTCCATTTTGGTCTAGAAGTAAGTGATATCCCTATGTTCCTGTCTTGCTTTTGCCTTCATGATCTAATTCGACCGCGTGACCTTTCAGGGTGTATTAGCTATAAGGAAGGCAAACAAGGCACTCCCAGCCAAGGG
Source organism: Saraca asoca (assembly GCA_026873985.1). Taxonomy (NCBI): domain Eukaryota; kingdom Viridiplantae; phylum Streptophyta; class Magnoliopsida; order Fabales; family Fabaceae; genus Saraca; species Saraca asoca. The sequence goes on from JANHAO010022831.1 coordinate 8,548, forward strand.
TAAGAGAAATGTGAGATTAGAGGAGGATCTGACTGCTATCACTGTCAAAGTGCCAGAGTTAAAGGAGAAGGTTAAGGATGTGGAGGTTACTTTGTCCTGCAAAGTGGTGGATCACGAAGTCATTGCTATGAACTTTGGCCTTATGACCAATGACCTGGCTAAAGTGAAGATAGACTTAGATGAGGCTCTAAACATGCTGACAGGTTAGCTCAATGGGCTGAACTTTTAGAATAATATGCCATTTCAGCAGAGTTATAGGTTAAAAAAGCTAAGAGACGAGTTGAACCCACTATGAAAGAGCTTGAGGAGACAAAGAAAGAGGTCGCCAAGGTTAGGGTGGAGATTCTCCAATTAGTCACGGAGACAACAGAGAAAGCAGAGTCTAGGACTAGCTCTATATTGGTTTATACTTTATGGAAGCATCATCCTAAGCTGGACTTTTCTTTCTTCGACGATGAGGCTCTCATGGCCATGGAGCACTTCAAGAAAAAGAGGGCAGCCAAGGCTTGTTTCTCCAAAGAAGGCATTGAATCCACTATTGGGACCCTTCTTTCTAAGAGTTATGTTCAGGAGAGTGGTTCTCAGCTTGCAGAAACAACTAATGTTCCTACTGCTACCCCTACTGAGGAAAGTCCTACCCACAGTGATTCAATTCTCGGAGAGCCTACTCCTTAGGTCCTGACTTATGTAACTTGCTGGATTTCTGCTTCTTGTGCTTGTTGTATGGATTCTTTTGATATTTGTATTCACTTTTCACAATCTTATACTTAGTTGTTCCTGGGATTTATATATATATATATATATGTATAACAACCGTGGTCTGGATAACATCTTTCATGGGACTTTATTGAATTTGATTCAGAAATAATCTGATCTGTACATAAAAATTTTGAGAGAATACTTATGTGTCATCGTAGTTCTAGGTTATTTACAAGATCTAGATTTCTATCGATAATAAGGGTGGAAGTGTGCGGCATTCCATGCTTAAGGAAATTCTGTTCCGTCCATGTCAGCCAGATGATAGGCTTTGTGACCAATGACTCTCTTGATGAGGTATGGGCCTTCCCAGTTTGGCCCTGGGGTCCATCATTGGCTTTGCATGTGCTAAGAAGTACTAAATGTAGAATGAGGTCACCAGGTTTATAATTCTAGGTTTAAACCCTATGATTATAGTACCTCGTGACTCACTATTGGTAGGTTGCAATCCTCAGATGCGCTCTTTCTCTTATTTCTTCTATAAGATCTAGATTTATAGCAAGCAGCTAGTCATTTTCCTCTGGATTGAAGGTGACTCTTTGATGTGATGCCACCTCTAGCTTTGCTGGGATCATTGTTTTGGATCCATAAACCACCGCAAAATGAGTTTCTCCGATGGTGCTACAAACTGTAATTCTACATGCCCGAAGTACCTTGGGTAGTTCATCCACCCATGCTCCTTTTCTCACCTCCAGTTTTGTCTTCAAGATATGTTTTATTATCTTGTTGACAGCCTCTACTTGTCTGTTGGCTTATGGGTAGTCTATGGCCGAGAAGCTCTTTGTAATCCCAAGACCATCACAGAACTCGAGGAATTGCTCACTGGTGAATTGAGTCCCGTTTTTTGTTATAATCTGCTGAGGGACTCCTAATCTACAAATGATGTTATTCCAAATGAATTTTATAATCTTTGCTGAGGAAATCTCTGTGAGCTCTTTCGCTTCTACCCATTTGGTGAAATAATCCACAACTACCATTCATACTTGTAGTTTCCATGAGCTGTGGGAAGTGGTCCTATAAGGTTCATCCCCCAGATTGTGAAAGGCCACAGACTGACCATTTGCTATAAGTATGCTAGTGGGTTTCATGGGATCGTCACGAAGCGTTGGCACTTATCGCACCTCCTGATGAATTCAACTGCATCCTGCTTCATTGTTGGCCAATAGAATCCTTATCGGAGAGCCTTCTGAGCTAAGGACATCCCTCCAACATGATTTCTACAATGGCTAGCATATATTTCTTCGAGGACGGTATCACAATATAATCCATCAATGCACCTCAAAAGTGGGGTGGAGAACCCTCTTTTGTACAATATGTCATCAAAGATGCAGTATCGGGCTACTCAAATTCACAACCTTTGGGCCTCGAGGTTATCATCTGGTAGCTTTCCCTCTTGCAGATAGTCTACGATTAAATTCATCCAGGAGTCCGGTATCTTAGCAATTTTGTCATAACTAACTCCTCCCGCTCTACGCTCAGGAATGAGAGGAGTTCTACTAAAATTGCCCCTAAGAAGTCAGCATCGTTGGTCATAGTGAGGCAGACCAAGGCATCGACATGTGCATTCTGAGCCCACGATATTTGATCGACCTCATAGTGCTAGAATGACTTCAACAACTCTTGAACCTTCTACAAGTAAGTGGCCATCTTCAAACATCGAGCTTGATATTCTCCCCGCACATAACAAACCACAAGCTGAGAATCACTAAAAATCTTTATTTTCTCGACTTGTACCTCTTTGGCTAGCCACAGTTCAGCTAACAAAGCTTTATATTCAGCTTCATTATTTGTGGCTTGAAAGCTGAACCTCAGCACACAAAGGATTTTGTGCTGTTCTGGACTGATAAAGAGCACTCCTACCTCGACCTTTTGCTCACTGGATGGCCTATTAACATATAGTTCCTAGCAAGGAAGTTCTGGTGCCTCCACCTTCTCCTGCATAGGGTCGATGAATTCTGCTATGAAATCCACCAAAGCCTAAATGAAAGCTGAGACATAAAGCCACAATTCTTATGAAGACTTCTAGAGCTGAAATCATCATTTTGAGTGTAAAATATGAGCTGAAATTCAAGGGTAGAAATGCTACGAAAATGGGCTCTATAGAATTGGACTTTTAAGATCCCAATTGGCATGGATCTTAAGCCCATTGCACCATCTCTTGATCCAACTTGCACTCAGCTAGCTAGAGGAAGAAAAGTCAGAAGAAAAGCCAAAGAAGCATCCCTGTAAAACACACCACATGCAATGGAAGTGGCAGTAGACCACACCAGTCATCATTGCCTATCCACCTACTTACAGCTAGCTTCTCCTTTTACCCAGGCAAACTCCATTTTATTTCAAGTCTTTTTGCTTCAATTTGTAAGTAGTTTTTAGAGTAGTTTCAACTTAGTTTTCTCTAGTGTAGAGAGCAAGCTTTTGCTTTCCTTTTTCTTTACATTTTCATGCCTCCATGGAAGGCTAGCTGTAATCAGTCCAAGGGACTACAAACTTGAAGATTAATGTTAAGATTTTGTTCCTTCATTCTAGATTCCATTTATTGGCTATTTCTTTCCTTTTCTCTCTCTATTTTGTAGTGAATATCTGAGTTTAATAGCTTCATTTGATTTAGATATTATATGATTGTTGCTTAATAATCAATATTAGGAAGAGGATAGGAAAAGTAGCAATGCATTGAGCTTTTGATATGTTGTTTGCTTGGCTGAATCTTGACTACTTAGGATGGATTCATTAATCATTCTAAGGCTTCTTGTTATGATTTTCAATAATTGG
>JANHAO010022832.1:0-12073 GCA_026873985.1 Saraca asoca
GCATAGATCTTAAAGGGCTTAAATTAATCTAAACCATGAAAGTAGGCAATTGGATTAATTTAAGTACTATTATTAGACCTTGAAAAAGGCTAGCGATTAATTTAGGCTAAACCATCCTCAATTATCCAAGTAATCATAATAAGAAAGATTTCAATTAATTGTTAAAGATCATAAGTGTGGTGAAAGCTCAATCCTAGGCTTTTATAATTGAACTTTACTTATTATTTACTTGTTACTCTTTCATTAAGTCTCTTTATTACTTTTGATATTCTTATTTGATTTAGTCAACTTAAATTGTGAACTCTGGTAATTGACAATGAGATCCCTATGGGATTTGACCTATATTTGCCAGAATCTACTACACCTACATCGTGCGCTTTTGAAAAATAACACATCACTCACTCCAACTTTATGTACTAAGCTCACTAGGGAGATAGGAGTCTACCGGGTTAAGGAGATTGGCTAGCGAGTTTCAAGGATTATGAAAACATAATGAAGCTTATCCTCAAGAGGTTGCCACCTAATCTCAATAAGGTGACCTCATTGAATTTTGCAACTGGTGTACCCTATGTTGTCGAAAGCCAACCTTCTGTCTTAGCAGCAACACCTTCATAGGGGCCAGTTCCTTCCTTGAATCCTAAGGTGGTTGCCACAGCAAAGGTCGCTTCCCCCTCTGAGCCCCCTGCCAAAAAATGAAAGAAAAATAAGGGAAAAAGAAAGTTGTTCCCACCCGAAAGTGAGCGGTGCCAAATGTCGAAGCTGAGGAGTAGCTTGCTGGACTCAGGTTGAAGATGGAGGAATACTTGGATTGCCTCCTAAATGACACCAATGCAATCCTGTGGCCCTACAAAAAGGCTAACATATTAGAGTCAAACGACTACTCACCTGACAGGTTGGTGAGCTATATATCTCATCATAGCCTACTAGTAAGTAGGGTCTTTTTACCCTGGTTCTTCTGCCCTTTTCATAATCTGACTTGACTATTTCATTTTTCAGAACTTGCTGACACTAACGAAGCTGCATAAGGTGCTTCAAGCTCAAGCTGAGGAGAAAGCAAGTCTGGTGGATTATCTAGCCACTGTCACCACTAAGGTATTGGAGTTAAGGGAGAAAACCAAGGATGCCGAGGTTGCCTTATCTTGTGAAGTGGCATATTGTGAGGCCTTTGCATTGAACCTTAACATAATAGCTAATGACTTGAGAAAAGCAAGGACTGATCTGGACTTGGCTCTTCAATGGGCTGAGCTGGCTATAAGGTAAGCTGAAATAGCAGATCAATGAACTAAGGTAGCAGAGCAACAGGATAAAGTAGCAGAGCAGCGAGCCAAGGTTGCTATAAAAGAGCTTGAGGTGGCTAGGGAGGAGGCAGCAAGGTTAAAGTAGAGACGACCTTGTTGGATGTGGTAGTGGTAGAGAAGGTAGAATCTAAAACTAGCTCTTCTTTCTTCTACACCTTATGCGAGCTGTATCCAGAGATGAACTTCTTCTTTTTCAAATAGAAGGCCTTTAAGGCTATAGAGCATTTCAAAAAAAGGACTGCTAAAGCCAGATCTTCGAAAAAGAATGCCAAGTCTACACCTAATGCTCCCTTCACCAAGGGGTGCCACTAAAAAGGAGGGTGCCTCGCAAGTCATAGAAATTGCTAGAGATTGCATGATGGTTGACCCTACTACTCCTCCTACTGATCATTTGCTCCAAGAAAGCCCAATTTGTGAAGATTCAATACCTTAGGCTATGACCTTTTGTAACTTTGTATTTCCTTTCTTAAATTTTTGTATTAAACCTCGAACATTGTATAACTTTATTTTGTTGAAGAAAACTCTGAATGAACTTCTGCAATAGTTTTACTTTGTTTTCTCTAAATCTCTATATACTTGAATGCCTCATATGCATAACTTGGTGAATTTATGTGAAAATGAATACCCAATGGGTCGCACTTCAGCTAACACCCCTTGTCTATTTGATAACTTGCTTCTCGTGCAACATTATTGAAATTTTATTCAAAAACAATCAAATACATGCATAAAGATTCAGAGAATCACTTAAATACTTTCAGTTATTTCTAAATAATTTTACAAAATTGGGGTCTTTATTGGTAGTAAGGGTGGAGATGCTTGGCATCCCAAGCTCGAGAAAATTCTACCCCATTTATGTCCACCAGGCGATAAGCCCTGTTACTAATGACTTTTTTTTATGAGATACAGACCTTCCATTTTGGTCCTAAGGTCCCTTCATTAGCTTTGTGAGCTTCAAGGAGAATGAGGTGCAAAAAGATATCATCAGGTTTGTAGTTTTGAGCTCGAACTTTTCAGTTGTAGTATCTCGCGACCTGTTACTAGTAGGTCATGATCCTAAGGCGAGCTCTTTCCTTTGTCTCTTCTATTAGGTTAAGATTCGTAGTGAGCAATTGGTTGTTATCATCTAGATTAAAAGTAATCCTTTATTGTGATTTCACTTCCAGTTTTGCTGGGATCATTGCCTCGAATCCATATATCATTAGAAATGAGTTTCTCTTGTGGTGCTACAAACTATGGTTTTGTAAGCCCAGAGCACTTTTGATAGCTCATTTGCCCATGCTCCCTTCTTGGCCTCTAACATCTTTTTCAAGATAGCTTAAGTTTTGCTGGGATCATTGCCTTGGATCCATATATCATTAGAAAGGAGTTTCTCTTGTGGTGCTACAAACTATTGTTCTATAAGCCTAGAGCAATTTCGATAGCTTATTTGCCCATGCTCCCTTCTTGGCCTCTAACCTCTTTTTCAAGATCTATCTGATGATCTTGTTAACAGCTTCAACTTGTCTGTTGGCCTGTGGATGGTCTACAGCCGAAAAGCTTTTCATGATTTTGAGTTCATCACAGAACTTGATGAACTGCTTGCTATTGAACTAGGTCCCATTATTAGTTACAATCTATTGGGGGACTCCAAATCTATAAATGTTGTTATTCCATACAAACTTTTCAATCTTTGTAAAGGAGATCTCTATGAGCTTTTTTGCCTCTGCCCACTTGGTGAAATAATCCATAGCTACCACTGCATGTTTACAATTTTCATGAACTATTAGGAATGGTCTAATTAGGTCCATGCCCCAGATTGCAAAGAGCCATAGACTAACCATTTGTTGTAGGTAGGCTAGTAAGGCTCGTAGGATATTCACAAATCTCTGGCATTTGTCACACTTCTTAACAAGATTAATAGCATTTTGCTTTATCATGGGCCAATAGAATCCCTGCCAGAAAGCCTTTTGAGCTAGAGATAGCCTCCAACATGATTTCCATAATGGCCGACATGAATTTCATTTAGGACGGTGTCGTAGTCTTAGCCATCAATGTATCATGGAAGCAGAGTTAAGAACCCTCTTTTGTACAACACATTATCATAGATGAAATATTTGGCCATTCGAGCGTATAATCATCGTGCTTCAAGCTTATTTTCTAACAATCTATTATTTTGCAAATAGTTGATGATTGGGCCCATCCACAAGTCCTGGGTCGTGGCAATTGCCATCACAATATCCCTTTCTTTTATACTTGGGGACAAGAGGAATTCCATTGGGATCGCCCCTAGGAAGTCAGCATCTTTAGTCGTAGCTAGGTGAGCCAGGGTATCAACATACATATTTTGGACTTGCAATATTTGGTTGACCTTAAATTGTTGGAATGAGCTGAGCAAATTCTAGACTTTTTATAAATAAATAATCATTCTGGGAGTCGCTGAAGATCTTTAATCTTTCAGCTCACACCTATTTTGCCAATCATAGTCCAGCTAACAAAGTTTCATATTCGGCCTCATTATTTGTGGCTTGGAAGTCAAATTTTAACATGCAGAGGATTTTGTGCCCTTCAGGACTGATGAGAAGCACCTCTACCTGGCCTTTTGTTCGCTTAATGACCCGTCAACATATAGTTCCCACCACGGAGCTTTTAAAGTCTCAATCTTCTCTTGCATGGGCCTAGTGAATTTCGCTATGAAGTCCACCGAAGCTTGCCCTTTGATCGTTGATCTAGGCTTATATTCAATATCAAACCAGGCTAACTCTATTGCCCATTTGAGTAATCGACTTGAAGCATCCGTCTTTTGTAAAACTTATTTAAGAGGGAATTATGTAAGCACTTCTATGCTATATGCCTAAAAATAGGGTCACAACTTTCTTGATGCAACTACCAAGTAGTAGGTAAGTTTCTCCATAGGTGAATACCTTGTCTCAGCATCTAGCAGTCTCTTTCTCACGTAATAGATAGGAAACTGAGCTGCACCTTCCTCTTACATCAGAGCTGCACTGATGATGTATTGGACTCCCAAGTAGATGATTAACTTCTCACCCTCCTTTGATTTGGACAAGAGTGGAGCTCGTCCGAGGTATTCTTTAAGTTATTGGAAGACAACTTCACATTGTTGCATCCATTTGAACTTCTTCACCCTTTTCAGGATGTCAAAGAAAGGCACACATTTATCCGTTGCCTTGGAATTAAATCTTCTAAGCACTGTGACTTGGCCATTTAAGCTCTGTACATTTTTAGGCTCAGTGGGGGATCTTATGTTGATAAGAACCCTGATCTTCTCAAGATTTACTTTGATTCTCCTGCTATTCACCATGAAGCCAAGGAATTTTCTTGAAGTGACCTCGAACGCACATTTATAGGCATTCAACTTCATCTAGTACTTCCTCAAGATTTTAAACTTTTCTCCTAGATCTCGGACATGGTTAGTAAGCTACTTGGACTTCACCAGCATATCATCCATGTACATATCCATTGTTCTACCAATTTGATCTTTAAACATCATATTCACTAACCGCTGATAGGTTGTCCCTGTATTTTTAAGCCTAAAGGGTATTACTTTATAGCAGTGCAATCTATGCTCAGTGATAAATGAGGTGTGTTCCTCATCTTGTGTGGCCATAGGGATCTGGTTGTATCTCGAGTAAGCATCTATGAAGCTGAGGAGTTCATGCCCTACTGTTGCATCCACGAGCTCGATAATTTTTGGTAAAGGGAAGCTGTCCTTTGGGCATGCTTTGTTGAGGTTAGTGAAGTTAATACAAGTCCTTCACTTCCTATTTTTCTTCTTTATAAGGACAGGGTTGGCTACCCAAGTAGGGTAATAAGCTTCTTAGATGAACTTATTCACTAGAAGCTTATCTATTTCCTCCTTCAATATGACATAGCATTCAATAGTCATTAGTTTCCTCTTTTGGCAAACTGGCTTGTGTTGGGGGGCCAATATTGAGCCTATGCAACATAACCTCGGGGTCAATGCCCACCATGTCTTCGTGGTTCCAAGCAAAGACATCTAGATTCATCTTATGAAACCCAGTCAACTTTATTTTCACATCTAGAGGCAAGCTTTCCCCTAGCTTGAGATATCTCTTTGCATCTGCCTCACTGACCTGCATATCTTCAATATCTTCTATGAGAATGGTAGCTCGTTCTGAGTCCAACTCACAGGGGTCGAGGTCATGGCTGACCTTCATGGCGCTCGTGGCTCGTGGCTCTCCACCAGACACCACATGTACCTTTTTCTTTACTCCCTAAGTTTAACTGCATCTTCATAGTAATATTGGGCTATTTGTCATTCTCCCTACACACATCTGACTCCGTTAGGGGTTGGGAATTTGATGGTGAGCATCCTGGTCGATGTAACCATGTCTAAGTCATTCATCATGGGTTATCTCAGCACCACATTATAAGCTGAAGGACAATCTATGATTAAAAAGTCCACCATAACAATAGCTTAATGGTCCAAATCCCTTAAAGTAAATAGGAGTCTAATTTATCCCATCTCCCGTGAAGCCATAGAAGGGCTCAAGGGAAAGACTTAACTGGCTTGTGCTCATGCCCATTTGATCGAAGCAACCTTTGTACATTACATTGACTGAGCTGCCAATGTCAATCATTATCCTTCTCACTTCAGCATTACCTATTTTGGCTCGAATGACTAGTGTATCATTATGAGCAGCTTGAATTCCTTGTGCATCTTCTTGTATGAGTACGATGCTATCTGAAGTTGTTCTAGCTTTCTTAGCGACCCTTTCACGTTCTTTATGATTCATAAGTAGAACATGGCCCACTTCTCGCACATAGTGGTCGTGCGATTTGTTCGAGGTGCCAGTGATATGAGTCTCACTGTGAATGGTGAATACAATCCTCATCGAGGGTGCTTCCTCATGCTCTGGGGTGTACTGGCATTGATGCTATGCCAGTTACTGAGGTCACAGAGGTCACTATCCCATAGGTCACACTACGTAATCCCTTAAATGATTTTTCTTAATTAAGTCCTCAATGGCATCTTTGAGTGCCCAGTAGTCTAAATTATGCCTGATCTTGTTATGATAACCATAAAACTTGTTTCTGTTTCTTCGCTCGAGGGGAGTTTTTATGGGCTTGGGCCTCCTAAAATTCTCATTATCCCTTTTTGTCGTGAAGATCTTGTTTAGAGTGCCTGACAAGACGGTGTAGCTGTCGTAGCGACCCTGGTGTTGAGGTTGCTCACCTCTGGCCTTTTTCATAACTTAACCACTAGAACTGTCCTTCTAGCCCTGATTGTTATTTTCGCCATTGATTTTCTTTTTGCTCTGACTGGAGCCACTTGCCTCATCCTTCTAGCTGAGCTTCTTGGACCAAAGATTTCCTTTGACCTTATCTCTTTGGCGGCTTGCTCATAAAACTCACTCAAATCCTTCACCAGAGACTTGTATATATCCTCATACAATTTTCCATCCTTTCAAAGTCTGGCTGAGATAGCTATGAGGATGCTCTCATCCAATAGGTTTTCCACATTACTAACCTCACGTCAAAACTAGGTGATGTAGTCTTTCAGTGATTCATCCTTTCATTGAAAGACTGTTGCCAAGTGGCAGGATAGGGCGAGCTGTCTCCTGAGTGCCTTGTATTAGTTAAGGAACTTCCTCTAGCATTCTTCGTAACTGTGGATATTATTGGTTGAGAGGCTTTTGAACCATGTCTAGGGTATCTCCCCAAAGGTGGCAGGGAAAATGTGACATTTGACTAACGGATTGGTGGTTTGGAGATTCATTTGGACATTGAACACGTCCAAGTGGCTATATGAGTCTCTATCTCCATTATACTACAGGATGTTTGGGACCTTGAACCTGCAAGGAAGAGGTTCTGTTTCAATTTCTCTAATGAACAGCATCCTTTCCTCATAACTATCTTGGCTGTTCTGAGCCACAAGTCTTTTTTCTAGCTGCTGCACCCTCTGAAGCAGTTCTTCAATTAATGGGTCTTGAGTCTCAGATTAATGGTTGGTAGTTTGCCAACTCCTATCACCTTCCTGGTCATAGGAGCGACGATTTGAGGCCTTACACCTCCTGCTATGTTCATAACTAGGAGAGCAACAATCCGACCTATATCCATAATTAGTCTTGTTTGAGCTTCCTTCGTGACACAAACTCTCATGTCGCTGATCGTCTTCTTCATCCTTACAAGCCCAATGGACTTCTAACCTTAGTCATGAATTGGATGAGTGGATTAAGCCAGCTTGCTGACGTTTTACTCTAACAGGCTCCTTTTGCTGAGCTTTTGGTTGTTGGACTCCTTCTTCAGGCGCGATAGCCTTAACTTGTCTTTGTGCATCCTGGGCCTGTGCATGCACCAGTGCCCTCACCACATTAGCTAACTCCCTTATGGTGTTCTCAAGCACCTCCTGGCACTAGTGCCATGCTTGCATTCTGTCAGCTTTTAAGGTGACAGGTTGGTGAGGAGTCAATGGTGCCATGTCGACGACAGTACCTGCTATGGGGGCAGCAGAAACACTTATAGCAAGAAGGATAGAGCCTCCAGCCGCTATCATTTCCCATTGTTGCTGTGCATGACCTTCAGGCTAGCCCGTGGCAACTTCAGTGCTTCTGTTAGTTCTTCCTTTTACCATTGTGGTTGTTCAGCAAATCACAGAAAGAAAGAAGAAAATAGTTTAGGGCCCTCCTTTTAGCGCCAAAATGTTAATGGTGAAAATCAGTCAATAGAAAAAGTCTAGTAAGAACCCAAACTACAAATAAGGATTGCAAGAATACAGGTGTAAACAGAAAAGAGATTAAAAGGGAAGAACAATGGACACCAAAAGCTTTTTATCGTGTTCGGTTGAAGTCAGTGTGACCTATACGTCCACGGTGGCTTTATTGGCTTTGTGCGGTGGTTTTTTTGTAGTATTTAATAGAGACACAATACAAAAGCTCGCTCACTATTTTAGTAGGGTTTCTGTATGCATTTTCACTTACCTGTTACAATGATTCTTCCCTCCTATTTGTAGAAATAGGGAGGGTTATAAATATAATTTGACAAATATGCAAAACTATCATTTCCGCTACGATGGGCAATAAATGCTTGGCATTTCACTGTCAGTGTTTAGAGGCTGATGTGTCGGTTTTAAGGGCTGACTTGTGGGTTAGGAAAGTATGCCTCTAGGCACTGACTAGACCTTAACATTCCATACCCAACACCTAAGGCAACTTACTTGGAAGTTTGGGCTCGCGCTGGACGACCTGCTGGTTGTAGAGGTTGGCCTCGTCCCTTAGTTCGATCTGAGATGAGTCTTATGGCAAATGGCTGGGTTAGGATGTTCTGACATAGCGAGCCGCGACCTATCCTTCAGAAGTTGGAAACTTGGCCTTGTCCTGTGCCCTGACCCTATGATTGACGAGCCGGTGCCTCTATTAAGTGACCTCAATTTTTGGGTGGTTTGGGCTCTTTCTGGTTGGACTTATCTCTCATTGAGTCTCAACCAACCCATTTTGCATTGTCTAAAAAATACTCATAACAGCAACATTAATGCTTAATTGACAATCTGGTACTGAAAAGAGTTAATGAATTTTGTAACATTCACATCATTTAAATTGATCAAAAAATGTGTCTCATGTTAATTTGGATGATACTTATTGAAATGAGTTTTGACCATTTGAATTTTGCAAAACCAATTTCAAAAAACCAAAAGAAAAAAAAAAGAAGAAGAACCAAAGGTTTTTGCAATCTACTCTTAATTGTGCCCATAATTCCTTGCCTCAGCCATGATTTATTCAAAAAACTTTCAATTGCAATAGAGCATTTGAATTCTGCTAATAAATTTTACAATAATATAAAATGAAAAAATTGAAAGAAATGAACTGAAATTACACTAATCCGCATTTCACAATGATTGTAGTGTCGTTCGAGCGTCAGTCATGATTGCACCCATGATTAATTATGTAACCATGATTCATCCAAAAAAATTTCACCCATAAAGAAGCACTTTGAATTCCGCAATTAAATTTACAACAATGTAAAAGAAAATAAAAAAGATTGAAAAAGACAAACGAAATTATACTAATTCATAAAATGATGATGATTATTGTGTTATACAAGTATTTGAAGAAGAGAATGAAAGAAATCCATTAATTCCGACCAATGAATCATTCCTCTTGTGCCATTTGCACCAAAATATATGGGTTTTATTGGGTTAAATAGGCCAAAACATATCTACGGCCAAGTATAATGATTTAAGTGCAATAAAGTGTGTCATAATTGAGGGTGAGTGAGATTTTTAGTTATTTTTATTTTTTTAAGTTTTTGAATGAGCATAATAACGTTTTAGTATTGACATGTAAAATAATAATATGACCACACAAATTATTTGTTGTGCTTATTTATGCACTAATAGAGTAAACTATAATAATATGAGAGAAAGAAAGTAAGTAAAAAAGATTGAGCGAGGATATAGCATTCCAAATTATTTTATATTAATAATTAAATTAGATATAATTTTTATTAAATGCTTACCTTAACATGAACTATATTAAGTAGATCAATAATGCTAATTCATACATGAATTTTTAACACAAATTTTCACGTGAATTATTTTTATCATTGAATTTGAAGTCAATAAAATATTAAGAAGTAAAACTGTAATTTTGACAGTTTAAATAGGATTAATCAAAATATATAAAAGATGAAATGAAAGTTTTAACAGTTTTAAACTTCAAAAGGAAATGAGTTTAAAAAAAATGAGTTTAGGAAACAAACATACTTATAACTCAAAAATGATTACAAAAATTGTTTACAAAATTCGTTTAACAGAATCAGGGGGGAATTAGGGGGAAAAGGAATGATTATAGTGTTGATATGGGGCCGGTATGACTTTGCTTTTAGTAAGAAATATATAGAAATAGATTATGTGATGTTTTAACTTCTAAATTTATTAACATTTAATTAGTGAATCATTCTTTCTTATATATATATATATATATATATATATATATATATATACACACACACAAAATTAGTAAATCGTTCATCCTTATATATACAGACATGCATCATCAAATTTTTTTTCTTTCATAAAATTGAGCTTACATATTTGACTAATCATTATTCAATATTTCACCATCGAATAAAAATGTCACTTCATGTAAATAATATATTAGAGATTATTTATGAATTTTTAATTTTCAAATAATAATAAGATGAATCATTTAATAAAATATATGAAAATAATATTGAGATTCATGCCTTACACAAAAGAAATGGAAACTATTTATAAAAATTTTCTTAACACTAAATATAGTGCTACTACTTATATATAGAATGTTTCTTGTGAATGTAACTGAGTATTAGTCTTAAAGGCGAATTAATATATAAGCAATGACTACTCATATTTTTATGGTGTTTTTTTTTTTTTACTTTTAGTTATTTGATTACGTAAATGGGATCTCAAGTATTTTGTAATTTTAAATTTACAGGCCTTGATATTTATATTTTAAGAAGAAAGATGCACCTTTAAAATATAATCCTTATTTTACTATATGCTTAAAATTCTATTTTTCAAATGAACAAATATTTTCAATACTACTTGATTATAGGATTAATTGACTATGATAATTGTAATTTTTTCAACAACTTAAGATTTTATTTTAAAATAAATTTAAATATTTCTTTATTTAGTGCACAAGATTTTACTAAGATAAATTAAAATATTTTTAATAATGAAATTGATAAGGAGGTTTCTCCTAGACAAATGGTATTTTATTGTATGATGCAATAATCTCTCTCTTAATGGTTAGCACACTACAAAAAATGATATAATTTAGCGGCGATCATTTAGAGGCGATTAGGTTAATCGCCTCTAAATAACGTTCATAGCGGCGATTAAGTTAACCGCCGCTACTATTTAAAAAATTTTAAATAATTGTAGCAGTTACACGTTAATCATCGCTATTATTTAAAATTTTTAACAATAGCGGCGATTACATATTAATCGCCGTTATGTATTTTATTTGTCAAACGGCGCGTTTGGCACGCAGAAGCTTATTACGCTGAGCTAGGTAATCTGAAACCCCAAAAACCCTATACCTGCTTATTCTCCCTGAAAATCCTATATGCCCTACTCGGCTTCATCTCTTTCTTTTGCTCTCTTTTTTATCAACTTCTGTTTAGGTTTTACTTCCATTTTGCTTGACTTCATTCTTCCATTTTGATCAGCGTCAATTGGATTGACGAAGGCATGAAGCGCTCCTAACTGCGACATTTTTGCCATTGGAAGGAGACAAACGCTTCAATAATCTATAAGCTTCTAACGCGTGTGCTTGTATTTGTGTTCGTATTCGTGTGCTTGGATTTGGAATATGTTTTTGGCACAATGATTCCTATTGTGAAAACCAAGAACCGAAAATCAAGAATATAACTCTAGCTGGAATTTTGGAATTGAGAAGCTTTGCCACACCTATGATTGTGTGGACATTGGATCAGTTACAAGTAATTAAATGCGTTGCAAGTGGCAAATTATAAACTAGCTGGTCATGGTGCAAGGATTATAATGATTGATGTGGATTTTATATGATTGGAATTAGTCTAGCTGATGCAGGGATCATTAGAGATTGTAGTTTCATTTTAATCCTTATTTAGTTTTGAAGGTGGCTATGGATTTTGGAGTATAATTTAGGTTGTCAGTTTTTAAAATAGTAACTGGCTAGGAAAATTATCATTTATAAAGAAAAATTAGAATTGGAAAAATCCACAGGTCGGTCAGATCTTTGCAAGTAACCTTTAGTTTTCTAAGCAGATGTACATAATACTATTTTTATTAT
>JANHAO010022833.1:0-12073 GCA_026873985.1 Saraca asoca
TAGTTAAAAAGGTTTGGATCAAAGATCAATTAAGCTTATTTACAAGAGATCTTATAAAAATAGAAAATAGAAAATAAATCCTAAACACTAGTCTTGATTCTCTTGTATCATAGTTGTATATCTTTGAAACCTGAAAATAAAAGAAAATAAGCAGTAAAATGTGATAAAGATATATCAAATAAAAATGATCAAAAAAATTACTTTTCAACATCAAAACTAAGAAGTGTGAATGACTTAGACTAATAAGTCTAACAATGTCACTCTTTTTTATGTTGACAAATAATTTTAGATTAGTTTCAAAGTGAAGAAAAATAGTAACAATAATTTGTAAAAATTTTCTTCTGAGTGAATTTAATGTTAAAAGAATTTTTTCTCAAAATTATTAAAAGCTCCCCCTTTTTTAGTGAAAATAATATTTTATTATAAAAATAAAATCTAAAATTTATGGAATTTTTGAAAAGTTAAAAAGTTTTGAACTTTTGAAAATTTCATATTTCTCCCCCTTTTGGCACATCAAAAAGTAATAAAAAAGGTACCAAAATTTTAAAAAAGCATTAATCAGAATTTCACTATAGAATTACATATTAACTGGAATCAACATAAGATCTAAAGTGTACATTTAAAAATATCACAATAATAAAAATACTTAGAATATCAGAATATCCAGCAATATCAGAATGTTTACACGAGTGCTTAAGATATTTAGCAATATCAGAATAACCAAAAAATATTAAAATATCCAAAATACTTCATAAAATAACAACAGAAATATCAACAGTAGTAATATCAACAAAAAGGGATAATAGGGTCTTAGGGAAATTGATCGGTCAAAGTAGTAGAGAAGGGTGATTTTGGCATTTTTGTCAAGAAAATTTGGTAAAAATCAGTGGGAGAATGTAGATATTTGGGATTGTAGGGGAGAGATGCCGAGAAAAAAGATGAATAGGGGTTTAAGGTTACTGTAGTGAATGAGACCGACTTCGATGTTTATATTTATATTATAACACTTATGCATCAATATGGCATCAAAGTAAGAGGTTAAGAGTCACTAATGCATCGATTACATTTTGAATTTGTTCTTCGGGTATTCATATGTGCATCGGTGTATGTATGAGTGTTGTTATTCGTATCAAAGTTGTAATCAATGTATCTAGTAATTTTTAGAAAAATAAAAATTTTTAGCCTCATCTAAACCTTGAAAAATGAATTGCATCAAAGTAGACATTGATGCTTGGAATAAAAATACACATGCATTGATTTATACATCGGTGTATATACATAAAAAAGGATAAGATACATCAATTACTACATCGATTAGTGTGTGAAGAGTTTCAATTTTTCTAAAGTATTTTCGTAAAATTTTAATCAAAGGATTATTTCAAATTACTTCATATTTTAGATTGTTTCTCTATTCCTGTAAAACAAATTTAGCAATACCTCTGAAGCTTAAGTTAGTATTTGTAAAATACAAAGCAAACATAAGAAATAAGCAGATATTCAGAAAATTAAAGGGGAGTATATCAGAATTCACTAAGCAACTTTTGTATAGAAAACTGCTTTCTCTTTCCTCACATAAACCTATAAAATTGAAATCAAATAGACTTGGCTGGTACCCAGTAGGATTTGGGTCCAAATTTGTTAGTATTGAAAATAGAATTTCTATTATTAAACCTTACAGTAGAAGCATTTGAATTAGACAAATATGCCTTAAGCAACCAAACCAGCTTCTCATTGGGTTTCAATATATATGTACCATTTTTATATGGACAATATCTAATATGGTGGCCCTTGTGATTACAATAATAGTAGGTAATCTATCTAGGATTCTTGTTTGATCTATTCTTTTTATACTGCTTAAATCCTAAGCCATTTTTATTTTGAAATTCTTTTTGACTATCTAACATATTATTTAACTTTGCATTACTGTTTGAAAATCCTTGCAAATTCTTATTCAGTCTTTCTATTTCACACTTGTAGGACCCACAGTACTTACAAACATTATTTTCACTAACTAATTTCTTAGCTAGGATGTTTAGATCAGCATTTTCTTTTTCAGTCAACTCAATCCTTTTGAGCAAACCTTCATTCCTAATTTTTAGTTGTTCTAACTCCTTATTAACTTTCTTTAATTCTTCCTGAGTATTAAACAATGCCTCATGCATTTTTATACATAGTTCAGTAGGATCTTCATGAGATTCATTATTAGAATTAGTAAGACCATTCATCATGTGAATTATCAGCCTTATCTGAGTCACTCACATACGAACTATAGTAAAAAGTAGGAAACTTTTGAACCTTTAGATTTTCATGCTATGCCAAGAGACAATGTTGCTTTTTTATTTCTTTGTGTTTAGCTCATTCTTTACATTCATAGGTGACTTCAAGCATATCTAACATTTCTTTCCCTATTTTACATCCTGAAATCTTTGAAAACTCATTAGCAAATACGATACTAGCAATAATCCATTTTAATTTGGAGGCAAGAGAATGATATCTTTCCTCTTCATCAGTCCACAACAATCTGAATTTTTGTTCAAGGATTCCATTTACAGAGATCATGGGATATTCATACCCCGATTCCAAAATTTTCAACATATCAATATCTAGAGCCTCAATAAAGATTTTAAATTTACACTTCCAAAATAAAAGTTTTCAAAATCAAAGAGAGGTGGATCATTTAATAATGAACTATAAGACAAAATATGTAAATTTGAATCCCATTTTAAATCAAACAAAGGTGTATCAAGAGCCAAAGCTTTGATACTAACTATCAGGTCCTATAATGGTGGGTAAAAGTATTATGTAATCTTAATATGCGGAATTCAATTGGATCTTTCCCTTTTCTCACTGAAGAATTTATATACGCCTTTGTTTTAATTTCAATTCAGTAGTTAAACAACAAAATTAGTTGTAATTCACAGAATTAAGTGAAAAATAACAGAAAATAACAATTAAGCAGTAAAAGATAAAATTCAACAGATAGAAGGTTTTTAAAATGGTTCAACTTGAATTGAAACCACAATTCAAGTCTACTCCACTAGTCTTTTTCAACCGAAAGACCTCTTTAGTTGAAACAAAAAACTTTTAGGATTACTAGGCTCCTGAATTGTCAGTTTTGCAATAATACATAAGAAATTAATAGGCTTCTTTTTAACCTAGAAGAATTAGGATAGGCTCTTCTAAACCTAAAGAAAAACACAAGATTAACATGTTCTTGCTAACTTATACAAGATTTCTAAATCCCTAGAAATCTCAAAAACAAAGAAACAAAGATAGAAAAGAAGAAGGTAATACAATATCAGTGTTTGAGATGAAAATCTCAAACTATCTAATGATAAACTGAATTGGTCTTGATCCTGAAACTTGTAAGAATTTTGGAATTTAGACGAGGCAGAGAGAAAATCATGTTGGTGCTTTCTTAGAAAGATTTTGTACTTGAATAGATGAAGAAGTTGTATTGAAAAGTAATGAAAAATCATTTATATAGTGAAAGAAGTTAGGTAGTTACAACTGCTGTAACAGTTTGTAATATAATAACTAATTTTTAGTTATTGCATTAATTTCAGCATTGATTGTAGTCTATTATTTACTAACTCATCGATGTGATAATTGACGTGTAGTCTATTGTACATAGTCTTCGTATTGATTATTGTATTGAAGTAGTTATTTTTCTTAACTTTTGGTTTGAAAATTTTCTTCATCAAATCGATATTACATCGATATATGTAGAAAATTTTGAAGACATAAATCGATGTATAAATTGAAGTATGTAATGAAAAACAATTTCGTGAAATCTTATTTTTGGCAACAATTTTTTTACCTTATTGTTTAGTTAAAAAAAGTTTGGATCAAAGATCAATTAAGCTTATTTACAAGAGATCCTATAAAAATAGAAAATAAAAAAAAATCCTAAAAACTAGTCTTGATTCTCTTGTATCATAGTTGTATATCTTTGAAACTTGAAAAGAAAAGAAAATAAGCAGTAAAATATGATAAAGATATATCAAATAAAAATGATCAAAAAAATTGCTTTTTGACATCAAAACTGAGAAGTGTTAATGACTTAGACTAATAAGTCTAACACACCTCATTGACCATAAACATAATGTGAGATGTGTGTAACAAGATTTACATAATAGTAAATATGATTATATGTAAATCTTCACGTAATTGTCCAAAACATCTACCCAAGATGAGAATCAATAGTCTCAACACCATAATAAGATAGGGCCTAGATGTCTCCAGTAACATCCATATACATTATGCACAAATGATAGTATATGTATGGCAATATCATGAATATTTAATTAATATATATCTTGAGATCAACAACAAGTTCAATTTTATTACATAAAAATTTCACTAGCTTTGAAAAGCAAAAGACTTCACTAAGCTCCTATCTTTTACATGATCATGATACATTTGAACTGTTAAGCCTTTGGTTAGTGGATCCACAAGCATACAATTTGTGGAAACATGCTCAATGCAAGTATGATGCTTGCATATTTTCTTTCTAACAAACTAGTACTTAACATAAAATGTTTTGTATGGGCATAACTTTTATTGTTTTGAAAGAAGTTTACAATAGCAACATTGTCACAATACATGGTTAAGGGCTTCAAAATGCTCTCAATATTGTTAAAATTAGAAATAAAATTTCTTAATCATGCAGCTTTATGAGTAGCTTTATAGCAGGAAACATATTCTGTTTCCTTCTGCTTTCATAGTGGAGGTTATTGTAAGTGACTACTTGACATGTTTCCATAAAATAGCTCCTGCTGCCACCATAAAAATGTATTCAAATATCAATTTATGGTCATCTAGATAACTAGTGAAATCAAAATTTGAGTAGCTTATAACCGTTAGACCACTAGATCTTTTGTAGGTCTGCATATAATCCTTTATACCTTATAGGTATATGATAACTTTTTTAGCAACGGTCCAATGTCTTTAACCAAGATCACTTAGGTATCTCCCTAGTACACCAACAATATAAGTTATACCAGGACATGTACATGCTTGCCAACAATGGAAGCATATAGGACATTTTTCATTTTTGCTGTTTCATCATTATTTTGAGGACATTAGGCTTTCGAAGATTTCTCACCCTTTTGGATGGGTGTAGAAACATGAGAGCATGTGGACATGTTAAAAATTTTCAGTACCTTCTCAATGTACGATATTTGAGACAAGCCAAGCATATCCAGAGATCTATCATGATGAATTTGTATACCCAACACAAAAAGGCATCGCCAAGATCTTTCATTTCAAAATGGTTTTGATAGCATTTGCTTTATCCCATTTAATAGGTTCACTTCATTATTGGCAAGGAGAATATCATCAATGTCAAGTACCAGAATAAAAAAACTACTTGCACTTATTAACATATAAATGTACTGGTTTGCATTATTCTCCTTAGATATAAGAGAAGTCATGATCTTATCAAATTTGATATACCACTATCGAGACATTTGTTTTAGAGTATGTATGGACTTTTTCAGTTTATTCATTAGGAGTTCTTTGCCCTTTTCTTGGAAACCATCTAGCTTATTTATGTATATGATTTTTAATAGATCGCCATTTAAGAAAGCCATTTTGACATTCATTTGGTATAGCTCAAAGTCAAAATGAGTCACCAATGCTATAACAACTTGGAATGAGTCCTTAGTTGAAATTGGCGAGAAAGTTTCCTTATAGCCTATGCCTTCTTTCTATGTATGTCCCTTTGCAATAAGTCTGGCCTTATACCTCTCAATCTCTCCCCAAGCATTTCACTTGGTGTTAAAGACCTATTTGCATTTAACTGGCTCATAATCAACAAGCAATTGAAATAATTCTCTTACTTCATTCTTATGTACTGAGGCCAATTTTTCCTTCAAAGCATTGATCCATTATGAAGAATTAGGACTAGAAATAGCCTGTGAAAAACTTATGGGATCAAAATCATCAATAACATCATATTCATGCTTCTGTAGATATACCAAATAGTACTTTGAAATTATCGGTTTGTGAGCTCTTTGAGAACTTTTTAAAGGAATTGCTTTAACTCTTTCATCTGGCTTTACATCTTCTGTCATTGGTTGCACTAGATCATTTTGATAGGAAAAACATAAGATGTCTCAACTAATGTGTTAGTAGAATTACAACACTTTCTTCTATAAAAGTGGTGATCCATGGTATCTCATTCTCACTACTCAACTCATCCTTAAAGTAAATGGCATAATTTGATTCAATAACTCGAGTGGAATAAATTAGACAATAGAATCTATTAGCCTTGCTACATCTATATGGGGAGATTAACTTTGCTATCATATATTCTCTAGTTTTGATGTTGAAAAATAATTTTAATTTATATCATATTCTGCTTATGCATTTAACATTTGTAGATTGTTTGCAAGATCAAAGTATGTGATTCTAGAGATCCACATTAGATTTAGTAATTCTTTTATTTTAATTAGGATCTTTTGTAAGTGTATTCTAATCCATTTTGATCCATCCAAATAAGTTTCTCAAAATAGATAATCAAGGTAGAAATAAATCAAGTGAAATGAGCTTAAAATAAAATGTTTTTCTAATTGAGTTTTCAAATGATTTTTCATAAGTACAAGTTTTATAAAAACTATTTTTCACTGTGTGAATTGATTCACGAATCGATTCATACTGAAATCTTGTGAAACTATACTTGAATTGATTTAGCAATTAATTCATGAAGAAATATTTTGAAAAAATGTCTTTACCGAAGGTTAGGAATTTTTCTGAATTAATTAGGTAATCGATTCATAACCTATTCACATAATAGTATGAATTGATTCTGTCATGAAGTTTTTGACAAAACTTAGATAGATTGAGTCATAAATTGATTCATTAGTTGGTAACTATTCTGAATCGATTCTTGAATCGATTCATAGATCATAGATTGAAAATTAGTTATTTTTTAAAAGTTGGTTGCCATACTATAAATACCACCTAACCTCATTTCAAATATAAGAATTTTTGTATCAAGGTTAGCAAGAGTCTGGTTAAATCTTATATGTAATATATTAGCAAGAGCCTAGTTTAATCTTGTATATAAACTAATTTGTAATAGCCTAAATAAATCTTGTGGCAGTTAATAAAAGTGACCATCCAGTTGAGGATTATCTAGTGGACATACACTATAATTAAGGTTTCAATTGAAGTGGAACTACTTTAAAAATTTAGTGTTCTTTATTATTTTTGCACTACTATTCTACTTAATTGATATTCTATTATTGAATTTTGCATTACATCTAATTAGTGACTACAATTCAATCTTAATTATCAAATAAAGATACTTTGATAATTTTTTTTAAAGACTTCCACTGTTGTAAAACAAACTAGAATCTAAATCAAAAGAGTATTTGTAAAAAAGGATTTAAAGTCTTCCACTGAGTTTTAATAAGAATCCAAACTAAAGATTATCTCATCTAAGAGAAAGATCATTGTAATTGTTGGGACCAACAATTAGTATTAGAGCTTTGGCTCTTGATACTTTTTTGAATTCAAGAAAATCATGGATTTTAGTTTCTTTCTTTTGCTTGAATGTCCACCTTTGAATAAATCCCCTAGATTTGATGGACATCACTATACTTATTAGAAGCAGAAAATTAGAGATTTTATTAAAGCTACAGATATAGACATATGGGAGATTGTTGAGGATGGATATGATCTACTTAAAACCTTGATTAATGGGATTGTAAAACCTAAACCAAAGTCCTTCTGGATTGATGAGGAAAGGAAGAGACATCTCCTAGCCTTTAAAGTCAAATGGATCATCTCTAACTCCTTTTCTCCTAATGAATATGAGAGAATATCTAATTGTACCACAACTAAATAAATTTGGGACACTTTAGAAGTAACACATGTTAGCATAACATAGGTTAAAGCCTCTAAGGTGCATGTATTAGTTTCTCAGTATGAAATGTTCAAAATAGAAGAAGGAGAATCTATTAAGGACCTTATTCAAAGATTCACTATTATTACTAACCACCTTGTGCTTCTTGGTAGAACATTTGACAATGCATATTTAGTGCACAAAATTCTAAGGTCTTTAATAGAAGAATGGCAACCTAAAGTGACAGCCATCAAGGATTCACTTAAGATGGGAATGCCTACCATTCAAGAGCTCTATAGAAACCTGGAAGAACATGAGCTAGAGCTGAAAATATATAAAAAGAATTGTGATGATAAAAAGAAGAGAACCTTGGCACTTAAAGTTGCAAAGATATCTAATGATGAAGAAGAATTGGACAGTGATGAAGATGCAGATGAAAAAAAAAATGATATGGCCTTGTTGAGCAAAAAGCTGTAAAAAATTTTCAAAGAAAAGAGAAATAGAGAAGAGAGAAAAACTACACCACAAAAAGAAATTAGAATATGACTGATCAAGGAAAATCTATTAACACTACTCTAACATGCTTTGAATGTAAAAAACCAGGACATATTAAACTGGATTGCCTTGTATATCTAAAGAAGCAAATAGAAAATGAAAGGAAAAAGAGGAAGTCATCCTTCAAGAAAGGCAACCTAACTATTTGGGATGATGAGTAAGTGGATTCCGAAGAAGAAGAAAAAGAAGAAGAAGAAGAAGTAGAGGAAGAAACACTACTGTACCTCTTGGCTCAAGAAGATAAAGACCATGAGGTATTTGAATCTTTTTTCTATTCTAACAATGATAATAGTGAAGATGAGTTTAATTCTAGTGATAATGATAAAAGTGATGATGAGACTGATGATCTATATGAAGAGTTGTATGATGCATTGACAAAAGTTATGAAAGAATTAAAGCCTGCTACAACAAAAAAAGAAAGCTTGCTTGAAAAAATTAAGCAGATTGAAAAAGAAAATAGTGATTTAAATGTCTTAGCAGAAAAATTGCTGAGTAAAAGTAAGACCTATGATCAATGTGAAGCTAATAGATTAGAAATAGATAGCTTGACAAAAACTTTACAAGGCTTTACTAATAGTAAGATGTGACTCAATAGTTTTTTGAGTGATAAAAAAGATTTCAGAATAAGAAAGGCTTAAGTTATAGGCAACAAAAAAAAAAGAGAACAAAAGGAACTATGGTTGCATTACTTGTTTCTATTATAATCATAAAGGACATCATATTAAATACTGTCCATATAGGAATGGAACTTACATGTTGAAACCAAATGAAAAATTAGTTTGGTTACCTAAAGCATCCATCACTAATAGAAGTCATATTGTGCTTATTAACAAATCTGGATCCAAGATCAGTTGGGTACCACCAAAGCAAGTATAATTTTTTTTGTAGGTTTGTGGGAGACACAAAAGCAACTTATGATTCTTGGACAGAGGTTTCTCTCACCACATGAATGTTAAACCACCCTTATATTTTGATATTTTGTTATTTTTAACTTTTGTGCTTGATTATATGAATGTCTTTGCAAATTTTAACTTAGGCATAAGAGATTTCTTCTAAATTTGTTTTGCAAATACTTGATATGAAATTTAAGGTATAAATAATTTTGAATTGATCATTGCTATTAAATATATCATGTGTCAGTATTTTTGAAACAAAACTGCATGAAAATTGATTTTAAGATTCTCTGAATCGAGTCTTGAATCGATTTGAATTTTTCCAAGATTTTTGAATCTATTCATGAATGGATTCTTAACTAAAAAATTTACATTGTGAATTAATTTATGAACTGATTCAACAAAATTTTAATCTTCTGGGAAGATCTCAAATTTTTTGAAAATTTTTTATCAACTTAAATGAATTGATGCTTGAATCGATTCAATCCTGACTATATCAATTCCAGAATTGATTCAACACCTTATGTATAGATACATAAACTGATTCATGAAACAACTCTTAAATAAATTCTAGGCACAAAATTCCTTAATAAATAAGAAGAATCATTACCTTATGGGGAGCTAAGAACTATTTTTTATTCCTTAATCCCTTTACCCCTTTTATATAGTTTAGATTTTAAAATTTTGTTATTATATTTTGATATTGTATTATTGGACTCTGTATTTGAGATTTTTAAATAATTGATTTTGATATTATATTTTGTTTATTTGATTTTTGATTGAATTCTGTATTACTTTTGTACTAGATTTTAATATCATGATATTTGGATTATTTACTCTATTCTATTCTATTCTAATTATTTTTTGTTCTTTTTGGTACATTAATTTTATGGTTGTATTATTGCTTTTTGATGTGCCAAAAGGGGGAGAAATAAAGATATTTTAGATAAGTTAGTTCTTGTACTCAATTAAAAAGGGGGAGTAAATAAAAAAAATGAGTATGAGTAAATAAGAAAGATGGGTATGCTATATGAATAACAGTCAATTTAAAAGGAAAGTATTAATTGAAAGTAAAGTGAGTAAGAAAAATTAACAGATTTTTATTAAAATGAGATTTTAAAATTTGAAGGAAACTTCATTTTAGATTTTGAAAAATTTTAACAGATTTTAGTTTTTTTCAAAAACTTTGATCCTTATCTAAAATTGTTTGTCACCATCAAAAAGAGGGAGATTGTTAGCCTTGCTACATCTATATGGGGAGATTAGTTTTGTTGTCATTTGTTTTTTAGTTTTAATGTTGAAAAATAATTTTGATCTATATCATATTTTGCTTATGTATTTAACGTTTGTTGATTATTTGCATGATCAAAGTATGTGATTTAAGATATCCACATTAGATTTATTAATTCTTTTATTTTAATTAGGATCTTTTGTAAGTGTGTTTTAATTCATTTTGATCCATCTAGATAAGTTTCTCAAAATAGATAAATCAAGTGAAATGAGCTTAAAATAAAGTGTTTAACTAAGTTTTCAAATAATTTTTCACTAGTGCGAGTTTTATAAAAACTATTTTTCACTATATGAATTGATTCATACTAAAATCTTATGAAACTATACTTGAATCGATTCAGCAATTGATTCATGAAGAAATGTTTTGAAAAAATATTTTTATCAAAGGTTAGGAATTTTCCTGAATCAATTAGGTAATTGATTTATAACCTATTCACATAATAGTGTGAATTGATTCATGCATCGATTCCGTCATGAAGTTCTTGATGAAATTCATAGATGAATCGATTCATAAATTAATTCATTAGTTAGTAACCACTTTAAATTAATTCATAGATTAAAAGTTAGTTATTGTTTAAGTGTCGATTACCATATTATAAATACCACCTATTCTCATTTCAAACACAAGAATTTTTGTATCTAAGTTAACAAGAGCCTAATTAAATCTTGTGTGTAATAGGTTGGCAAAAGCCCGATTAAATTTTATGTATAAATTAGTTTACAAGAGCCCAGATAAATCTTGTGATTGTTAATAAAAGTGACCATTTGGTTGAGGATTGTCTAGTGGACATACACTTCAATTATGGTTTCACTTTAATTGAAACCACTTTAAAAATGTGGTATTCTTTATTATTTCTACACTTATATTTTTTGTTGCATTACTATTCTATTTAACTAATATTCTATTATTGAATTCTGTATTACATCTAATCAGTATCTGTAATTTAATCTTGATTATCAAATAAAGATACTCTGATAATTTTGTTTAAAGACTTCCATTGTTTTAAAACAAATTAGAATCTAAATCAAAAGAGTTTTTTTAAAAAAGGATTTAAAGTCTTCCACTGAGTTTTAATAAGAATCCAAACTAAAGATCATTTGATCCAAGGGAAAGATCATTGTAATTTTTGGGACCAATAGAACCTAATGCCTTTGGAACCATTATAGTAACAAATGAAGAAACCAATAGTGGTCTTTGAATCAAGTTTTTTTTTTTTTTTTTTTTTGTAGATGGAACATCTGGCCTCACTTTGGCTTTGCAACCCTAAATATGAAAATGTCTTAAACTAGACCTTTTCCTATACATCAATTCATAAGGGGTCTTATGCATTGACTGTAAGGAGTTACGCCCCAGCATCCCACATCGGCTAAGTCGGGATCCGGGGAAGGCCTTATAAAGGGGACTTCGGTTCCTCCTCGTAAGCGCGCTTTTGGGGCTAATGTAGCCTCAGAGGACAAACCCGTGAGGGGGTGGGGTTCGTCC
>JANHAO010022834.1:0-12069 GCA_026873985.1 Saraca asoca
TAATATATTTAATATAAAATAATATTATATATTAAATTAATATATAAATTAATATTATTTATATATTAAAATAATATTATTTTAATTTAATATTATTAAATTTTATATATATTTAATATATTAAATTTTATATTATATAAATATTAATACACACAAGTGGGAATCTCATATTCCATACAATTTTGGAGGGAATAGTTTTTCCATTATTTAATGAAATATAGCATTCCATGGAATAAGATATTCCATCTATTCCACCCAACCAAACCACATAATTTTTAATTCCATCTCCCATTCCTTTTTCATTCCACCCAACCAAACATGTACTTTGAACTTGATTTTCTCCTTCGGCTTGAATGGATTGCCTTTTTTATTTGATAAAAAAGAGGGCCTTTGTGTTTAATCTTTTACTTCAATGAGAGACACAGAGTCAATAACTTGAAGGCTTCACTTAATTTGTTGAAGTTGTTGACTCTTAAAAGCACTTTCAGTTATAAAAGCTTTTATTTTTAATTTATTAAAGAATAAAATTGTGTTTGATTTCTTGAAATCTTAAGCTCTTGGAAGCTATTTTAATTATAAAAACTTTTATTCTTGATTTATTGAAGAATAAAGCTTTATGCCTGATTTCTTGAAGCCGAAAAGACTTTTGTTTGGAAGGTCTTTTCCTGGAAGACTTTCGCACAGATGGCTTTCCACCAATCTTTTCTAGGGGTATTTTTATTTCTCCTTTTTCTCTTTTCCCCGAAAGACTTAAAAACTCCTCTAATAGCTATGGAAACTTTGCTTATTCTATCATTTTCTCTCTTATTTAAGAGTTGAAGACTCTTTTGTTTGAAGCACTTGACAGTTTTCTCTCTTTGCTTATAGAAGCTTATATCTTTTCTCTTGAAGATTTAAAGACTAAATTATGAGAAAATACTTGAAAGTTTTCTCTATTTGCTTATAAAGGTTTGCATCTTCTTTTTTTGAAGGGACTAGAAATTATAAAGACTACTAGATGGGAAAGTACTTGAGAGTTTTTTCTTTTTTACTTACAGAGGTTAATGTTTCTAATATTTTCTTGAAGGGAAAGTATTCTATGAGAAAGCACTTGAGAGTTTTCTCATTTTGCTTATAGAGGTCTATGTGTTTTATCTTATTTTTTAATATGATTGAATATTTAAAGATTTTTTTGTGAGAAGTATCTCTCTTTGATTGAAGAAGGTCTTTTCCCCTCATTGGCAAACCCTTAGCTTATTTATAGACTTGAGGGGAAGGTACTCAGTTTAATGAGTTAAGTTAGATTCTTGAATCCCAAACAAACTGACCTAATTTACATGAGTTTTAACCCATGTTTCCTGGAGGCAAATTATAAGACTTTTTATGACTACAAATGAATTAACCTAATTTACATGAGTTTAGACCTATGTTTCCTGAGCAAATTGAAAGATTTTAGACTATATATTTTATATTAGCTTCGATAAAAAAATAATTTTTTTTATGTCTACAAAAGCTCCCTCAAAACTTATTTATGTGAACATTTGTGGTGTAATAAATAAATAATTCTTGATTTTTTTTTTCAAAATTTTTTCTTCTAGAAACTTTATCGTGAAACATTTTTATTTTGAAAACAACTTTTAAGAGTTATACTTAAATGGTTTTTATATTTTTTTAATTAAATTTCTTCTAGGAACTTTGTCTTTAAATATTTTGTTTTATTTTTTAAAATAGCTTATGGGGCCTTATTTTAAAATATTTATTTAATTTAAAAAACTTCTTGAACAGATTTATTCTATGATTTTTTAAAAAACAAATCCTAAAAGTTTTATCTTCAGATATTTTTCCATTTTGAAAAACTTCTTTCAAGAATTTTATTCTGAAATATTTTGTTTTAATAAAAACTTTTAAAAATTTTATCTTGAAATATTTTCCATTTTAAAATTTCTTCCATATGCTTTATCTTAAAATATTTTATTTTAGAAATAACTTCTAGGGTTATTATCCTAAAATTATTAATCCTTCTAGAAACTTTTTATTTTGAAAATAACTTTTAAGAGTTCTGCCTAATATATATATATATATATATATATATATATTTTGTTTTAAAACTTCTTCTAGAGATTTTAACTTAGAATATTTTTTTTTGTTTCAAAAATTCTTTTAAGGATTTTAGCTTAAAATATTTTGTTTTGAAAATAACTTTTAGGAGTTTTGGCTTATAATATTTCTTTTTGTTTTAAAACTTTTAAGAATTTTGTTCTAGAATGTTTTTTTTTTGTTTCAAAATTTTTTCAATGGATTTTATCTTAGAATATTTTATTTAGAAAAAAACTTTTAGAAGTTGTAGCTTGAAATATATATATATATATATATATTTTTTTTTTTTGCTTCAAAACTTTTTTAGGGATTTTGTCTTGTAATATTTTAGTTTGAAAACAACTTTCAAAAATTTTAGCCTACAATATTTTTTCTTTCAAAATTTCTTTAAGGGGTTTTCTCCTAGAATATTTTATTTTGAAAACAACTTATAAGAGTTTTAACCCGAAACATTTTTGTTTCAAAACTTCTTCTAAGGATTTTGTCTTAGAATATTTTATGTTGAAAACAACTTTAAGGAGTTTTAGCATGAAATATTTTTTTTAAACTTATTCAAAGGATTTTGTCATAAAATATTTTATTTTGTAAGAAACATTTTTTAGGAATTTTTATGCTAGAATATTTTATTTCGTGAATAACTTTCAGGCATTTAGTTTGGAATATTTTTTTTAAACTTCTTCTAAGTATTTTGTCTTAAAATATTATATTTAATTTTATTCTGATAGTAGGTGCAGCAAGCCACTTAACATATATATGCAACGTCTTAGGTTCGAATCTAGGACATTCAAGAGGGAAAAATCCTAATTTAACATCTGGTGTCATTACACCACTAAGGTTGTTGGCCTGAAAGCAACTTCTAGGAGTTTTGGCCTCAAATAGTTTTTGTTTCAAAACTTCTTCTAAAATTTTGTCCTAACCTTTTTTCTTTTTTTGTAAACAACTTCCAACAATTTTGGATTGGAATATTTGTTGTTTCAAAATAGTTTTTAGGGATTTTGACTTAAAAATATTTTTTTGTTTCAAAATTTCTTCTAGAGGTTTTGTATTAAAATATTTTTTTTTGAAAACAACAAGAGTTTTGACTTGGAATAATTTTTTGTTTCAAAATTTCATTCAAGGATTTTGTCATCAAATATTTTATTTTGAAAATAACTTCTAAAAATTTTAACCTAAAATATTTTCTATCTAAAAATTTTTTCCAGATAATTTCTGTTTCAAGTAGTTTTTTTTCTTATTTTTCCTTTTTTTCTTTTTTTTGAAGGCTTTCATTCCTTATTTTTTTCCTTGTTTTATACAAACAGCTCTTGCAATTTAGAAACATGAAAAAACATCTAAGAAAAGGTTTTTACCTCTTAGTGAGTGGATTACTAAATCTGAAGACCCTTCTTATATGTGAAGTATTTATGTTTTTCAAGTATAGCTATCCAGCCTCTTGTCCTCGGGCTATAATAAGGACATTGAAGTTTGATGTTCAAACTCTGATGACAAGTTCTCAAAGTTTACAATCCACAGAGTATATATCGAATATAGACATATCTTTCATCTAAGGGTACCCATCACATATACCAGAAGAGGACAAATTAAAGTCAAATAGACTACCTTATCTTTTCAGGCACCCACATCATGTTGATGCTCTGACTTATCCAAATCTAGTAGTGAAATCAAAGATCAATCAGAAGATATTGAAATAGAGGAACTAATTAAACCCTTTAGGGGATATTCAATATCTTGAAGGTTTCTATGATTGGTCTTCACAAATTTATGCTATTTTGAATGTGAAGGGTCCTTTTAAAGACTTAGTACGTGTAATTGAAGCTACTTGCTACGATTATCAATGTCCGAATGGCTTATATGGGGTTCTCTATGAGCTTTGATGTTCAAAAAATAGTACTTTCTTGACTAGTCATAAAAAGTTAGGAATTTTTCTGTGGAAGATGAATAAGATGATTGGAATTTTAATCATTAGAGATTATTACGGGGAAATGGTACCATGTTTGTCCAAGCTAGAAAAAGAACTTCTGAGGTTTTGTTTTTATCTTTTCAAAATATTTTCTTCGGATTGGATTTCACACTATGATTAGCTAGACTTTTAGTATAGAGGAATCCATAATTCAAATTCTTGAAGGTTTTTCAAGTATAGAAACTTAATATTAGCCTCTAAGCTTACAACTTATGTTAGCCATCAATAGTAAGCTAAAATCTTTTGTCTAGTAAAGTTGACTCTCACTGCCATTCTTGCTTCAACTGAGGGCATTGATCCACTTATCCGCTTAGGCCTTAACTTCAATCAGGACCACCAGAAAAAACTATTACCTGTCTTATATTTAGTACTATGGCTATGTCATTATGTTCTTCTTTCTAAAAATGATTACCTTCATGTGGGAACGTTTAAAGTTGTTTCATGGATAGTGTCCAGTGTCACTTACAGTCTAGTTCCTTCTGTTCTAGCCAACATTTATAAAGGTTTGTCCTAGACATCCCTTTTTTAGGCATTGAATAGGAACTTAGTTTATCTACATATTCTTTTTCCTGGGCATTTTTTGTATGCTTGGACTAGATTAGATTATCATATACAAAGTTTATGGCTTCACAAATGAAGAATGTTAACATCCAGTTATCAATAAGTTCCACAGAATTTTTAATGCTTTTATGTCTTATAAAATTGAAGCTCAAGACATGAGAAGCATTGTTCGATAAACTTTAATTTCTCAAAACTTTTCTTGGACAAGCTTTAAGTTTCAAATAATTGACTTAAACTTTAGAAAAAAAAAAGAGTTGTTTACTATTCTTATTAAAAAAAAGGAGTTATTTACTATTCTTACCAGTCTAGGTAGTGCAAAATAAAATAAAATAAGATATATTTTTTTAATTTATATTCTTTCAAAGTTTATACTCATGCGGGCCAAGAGTAACATGCCATTTATCCTCCTATAGTAAGAAGGTTGGCTTTTTTATTTCCTCAATTTAGACTTAAATTTCATTTACTGGATGTAGTTTTAACTCTTGCCATATTAAAGTAACATACTACAGTAAGAAGGTTAACTTTTTTGTTTCCTTGAATTTGATTTACTAGATGAAATCTTAATTCTTGCCATCCTATAGTAACATATAGTTTATCATTTTACGATAAGAAGGGAGAATTTATCTTGGATTTGTCTTTCTAGATATACCTTTAACATTTACAATCCTATAGTAACTTACAATTTATCCTCTTGTGATAAGGAGGGTAAATTTTTTCTTAAATTTCAATTTTTGGATGCTATCTTCTTGTGATTAGTAGGATGAATTTTTCTTGGATTTAACTTTTTGGATGCAATTGTAACTCTTGTAATCTTATAATAACATGCAACTTATCCTATTGCAATAGAAAGGGTAATTTTTCTAGATTTGACCTTCTAGATGCAGTTTTAACTCTTGCAATCCAGAAGTAACATGTACTTTATCTTTTTGTGATAAGAAGGATGAATTTTTCTTTCATTTAATTTTTTGGATGCAACTTTAACTCTTGTAACCTAAAGTAACATGCAATTTATCTTCTTGTGATAAGGAGGATGAATTTTTTTCTAAATTTAACTTTTTGGATGCAACTTTAACTCTTGCAATCCTAAAGTCACTTATAGTTTATCCTTATATGATAGAAAGGGTGATTTTTTATTGGCTAAGACTTTCTAGATGCAACTTTAATTCTTACAAACTTGGAGAAATTTGTAGTTCATCCTTTTGTGATAAGAAGGATTAATTTTCTTAGATTTTACTTTTTAGATATAGCATTAATTCTTACAATAGAAAAGTAACTTACAGTTTTTCCTTTTAGGATAAGAATGGTGAATTTTTTCTTAGATTTGGCTTTACTGGATGCAGTTATAACTCGTGAGCTTGGAGTAACTTGTAATTTACCCTTATATGATTAGGAGCATGACCTTTTTTTTTTTTTTTGGATTTGGCTATGTTGGACTCAATTTTAACTCATGTGAGCCTAAAGTAACTTATAGTTTACCTTCGTTTGATTAAGAGCACATGACTTTTGTCTTGGCTTGTCTTGATTTTGATTTACCAGATGAAAAGGACAATGTTTCCAACTTGGAATGTACTAGTGCAGACTTTTTTGTTAAAAGATTTGGACATACGAGTTTGATAACATTCCAACCTTTATTATGTTTCTAGCCTTTTTTTTATCCAAGGCTTCTAATTCTTTCAACCTCAAGCAAGAATTTTCCTCCTTTGTGTGGTTTTTTTTGGATTGAAACCATTAGGGATAGAATTTGATACTCCAATGGAAAGACTGCTAGACTTTTTCCATGACATACGCCAATGCATATGGAGTAGTTTAAAAAGAAGGATAAGATGTAATGAGTTCTTTACTTTTTAAGCTCATTTGGATTTATTTATTTTTGAATGGTCAATCCACTATAGTGACATCAACCATAAGTTTCATGTTAGAAAAAAGAAAGTTATCTTCCAGAAAAACTTTGTTTAAGCCCCGAAAGTCTACACAAGTTCTAATTTGTACTTTCTTTTTTCCTTATAAGAGGGATATTTACTATCAAGGTTAAATATTTGAACTTTGGGATGAATCCTGCTTTTATGAATTTGTTAACTTCACTTTCAATTTTTGGAATTAATTTAAGATGGAATCATTGTTGTAGCTGCTTAACCAAATGCACTCACTCTTAATAGATTGATAACAGACTACCACCTTTTGATCAAGTTCAGGCATTTTCTCATAGGACTATGCAAATACATCTTTATACTTTTTTAATAATTTGAAGTATTTAGTCTCTTCTTTTAAACTTGGGAGAACACTGATCAAAATCCCTAAGTTCAGCTCTTTTAAGTCATCTGTTGTAACTTGCCCTCTTCCTTAAATGTGGAAGGCACAGGTATGGGTTCATCTTCTAAACATGACTTGTTGGAATTTGATTCTTCATTCTGAGCATCTTTAGTAGTGACACGATTTATAAAAGCAATTTCTTTTTTGGAAGACTTAAAAATTTTTGGCTTTTTTTGTCATTCTTTCTTTGAAATTGATTTTTTTTTTACGGGGATGTGCCAACTTGTAAGTTATACTGCAAACTTTTCTTCAGCTTCTACTCACGATTTTTACTTATTACGGACAAGATTGATTTTTGCCTTTTGGAAATTTGCTTTTTTTTTCCAAACTAAACCTTTGCATTTACATTTGTGAGCATGGAAAAATTGAAAGCTTTTTTTAGAGATTCAAGGCATATGGGAGCTGAAACTTTTTTACCTCACCATTCAAACACATAACTCTATTTCCTCATTCACCAAGGCATCCAAAGACATTTAGGATGAGCTAGACAATCACCTTTTCCTACTCATTTTTTTAGTTTTCAACCTTATAGATTTGAATCATTATAGAGTTAGAAACCACCTGGTTTATTTTAATTCAAGTAAGAATTGGCTTTTGGAACTTGTAGCTTAATCCATGCCAATGGCATTGAGAAAGGAATCCACCTTCCTATAAATCTTTATCATTTCTTGCTATAACATCAAATTGTCCATTGAATAGGGTCTAAATTGCCAAGCTTTCTGGGATTGCCTTGTCCATATTTGACTCTTTTAAATTGAACCACCTTCTTAAATGTTGTTTTGCTTTTTTTGACCTTTTGTTGTCAAAGTTTTCCTAGACTAATTGATTTGGCATTGCTAAATTTTGAAGACAAGTTATAGAAAGTTAAGTCTTCCTTTAAGGTGGCCACACCCTTCACAGACAATTGCTCCTTGAAGCTTTTACTTCCACTTTTATCCTCTTTGAACCAGTTGATGTTGAAGGTTCTGCTTTGCATATTTTTAACATAGAGATAGGAAGTGCTTTTGGGAAGACTTTCTTCTCAAAATAAAACTTCTTGAAATGTTTATTGTATAAGATATTACACATCTTTTTAGAATGTAACCTTTCAGAAATTATTTTTGCAAGACAATAGGCTTCTGGCATAGTTAGATAATTTTTTCATCTTCCGATAATG
This sequence comes from Saraca asoca, assembly GCA_026873985.1. Lineage (NCBI taxonomy): Eukaryota > Viridiplantae > Streptophyta > Magnoliopsida > Fabales > Fabaceae > Saraca > Saraca asoca. Next base: position 8,064 of record JANHAO010022834.1, read on the forward strand.
ATTATTGAGATTGTTTCTTTCTCTAATTTCTTTTCCTCCTTGGGGCATCATACTTTGCCTTTTGAATTTGGTTTGGAGATGTTGGATTTATTTGATTTGATTGAATGAATAATGTCTTTGGTTATCAATACCTCTAGGACTTAATAATTGTCCATCCTTTACCATCTTTTAATTTGATTGAAAGGATAATGTCTTTGTCTATCGACGCCTTTAAGACTTAACAACTGTCCATCCTTTGCCATTTTCACTAACAGAAGAAGGGTACCCCTTCTTTCATGTTGGAAGATAATGTTATATCAATTTCATCATGCTTAGTGCAGGAAGATAATACCCCTAAGATATTATCTATCTTGGAAGGAACAACTTGTGTCAACTTTGATTGTCTTTTCTTCTTGCTGACAAGAGTTGACTAGCCATCTCTTATCTTATCTTTTGACTTTGATGATGATTCTAAACTTCTAGGTCATCCATCATTATCGCACAGAGAGATAAATGTTTGTCTTGTTAGGCATTCTCAAATATGCATAGTCAGTGATTATTTTGCCATTTGCTTAGACTTCCATTAGAATTGCACATTTTCGAAAAAGAGCATAGGGATAGTTTGATTGATAGGATGATGCCTGATTTTAAAAATTAGAAGGGTTGAGGGTAAAATGCCCTTTCTTTTTTGGAATCATATTCAAATTAAATTCAAGTTGAGAAAAGTTTTCATAATCACATAAATACAATTTAGGCAAATTTTCTTAAAATTAGTTATGATTGCAATTAATTTCCTAAATTGTATTTGTGTGATTAAATTACAGGGTTGATTAATTGTCATCACAATCAATCAAAGTGGCTGAAACCACCTACCATGCTAGTCTAACTAGCAAGTTTTGGCCAACTTGTTGCCTTCTATGGCTAGCTATTGTCTGACCAACTTATGTTGCCATGACATCTAGCCAGCTCTTTCTAATGTATTTTTCATTCAAAGTACAGTTCCAATTCATATTGGTTTATGAAAAAAATTTGAAGGAAAAATTCTGTAATTTGAAAGAAAAACTTTGATCATATGCAACTAAATTATAATATGCACATAATCTCAATTATCATATAACAATCAAATCTTCAATCATGAATTAATAGAAAACAACATGAGCTCTAATATTACTATTAGGGAAAATTGGATCGAAAAACATCAAATATGTCGATCAAAGCATCAAGTATACATAACAAAATTTTAAAATTTTTTCCCAAACTTGAATCATGTTGTTTATAAATTAATTCATAAGCAAGGTAAAATTTAAATCAACAGTTTAAATTATATCTTCTTGAGAGATATTTTCAGAATCCCCAATCAAATATAAATTTGATCTTTAAACAATTTCATGAACTCTCCAACCAACCTCACGATCAAGTCTCTCAGATTATCCTTGAGCAACTCTTTCATATTTGATCTCCAATACTAATGGTGATCTACACAAATTAATTTGATTCAAAGTCTCTGCCAAATTCAAATAATAGGTAGAATAAGAAAATTAACCACTTAGTTTAGATGGTGCTAGCTTTCTAAGAAATCATAAATTGACTAGGGCAGGGTTATTATTTAAATGCAAAAGGGAGATGAGAAGTAATATCACATGAAGAGAGTTGACATACAATACATGTGCTAAGGCTAAATTAACATCATGAAATGGTTTAGCTTCTCCCTTATTTAAATATAAGAGTTTAAACCACAAGTAAGACTGGGGAAGCAAGCATGAGTGATGCACAAGCTTAGGTTTCCTTTTGCTTGTGTCATTTACTCCTGTGCAACCCCTCTAACCCAAGAAGTCCATACTTGTTAACTTTATGCCCCCTCTATTTTGTCTAACAAGCCCAAAACACTTTTCTATGAGTTTAAATTCATAAACTCTCTTATATAATCATTCTTTAATTGTTTTAATTAATTAAAACAATTTTTTAAGTGAAGAACTATTCCTTTACTCAGGATCTCCTCTGATGCAATATAAATGCTCTTTAATATTTAAATATCAACAATAGAAATTTACTACTATTCAATAATTGTAATCTTCATTAGAATTATTAAATTATTGATTAATTCATTTATAATTACATTAGAATACTTAATTAGTTATTTCAAATTTCAATATGTTCACCTAATTCAACTATTGAATTCATAATATTTTGCATTCCAAGTTTTCTTTTAACTTTGGATCAAATAGATTCTATTATGTGTGACCCATTAGGTTTCCATGCATGTTAGCTGTGAATTCATTTATAAACTTCTATAAGCTCAATTGAATTAAAACTCATTTTAATTCAAACACAATTACTCTAAATGGTTCAAACAAATTCATAGATCAAAATTGGCTTTTACCAAAGTATCTTGATAAAATTATTTTATATTTACACATGAGATTATTAAGTGAGGAGGATTGTCCATTCACCTCATAAAATCCTTAGAAAGCTAAGTTAACTAAAGTTTCAAAATTAAACATCAATATACTTAATCCTTCGATAGGATTTCTACTAAAGCAAAATAGCTAGAGAAATTTTAAATTTCTTCCAGTTAGAATAGTAAGGGTTCCAAGGGAAATTTCTTGCAAACTAACTATAGGGTTGCTATAGAATAAATCTTTGATTTTAGGATTACTCATCAGAGTCCAAAGTGTCAATAGCCAACTTGCCATCGGCAGAAACCTCACTGGTAAGCTAAGGGAGCAGCTGACCAAACAATACTAAAGAAAGAAAGAGAAGTCTATCGTGAGCTGAACCAAAAGGAAGAGGCGTCAGAGGTAGATGAAGGAGGTGGCTGATCGGAGCTTCGCTGAACAATGACGGCTGCAATAAAGGGTAGAGGTCGATTGGAAAACATTGGAGATCACTGCAGTCGAACCTCGATTTCGGGATAGTGGAAGACATTGAGAAAAAGGAGACGCCGAAGAAGAAGCAACTCACTAGCCAGAATCTACTAGGCGACGATGGTGCCAAATAGGGAAGAAGATCACCAGAGCTAGCTGAGCAACCAAAAGCTTCAAGAGAGAAGGAAGCAAATCGTAGGGGAAAGACCTCAGTTGGGAAAAATTTATACATAAGGTCAAATGGGGAAAATTATAATTTCACCTCATAACTTTTCACCGACTTCAAATAGGTCCTTCCAGAAAAATAAGAAATTAGCATTCGACCCCAACAAAAAATACCAAAATTTCACTTTAGTCCCTTAGTGACCTTTTTTTTTTTAAGGTATTACACGCTTAGAGGTTGAAAGCTCAATCAAATTTTGTTCTAGCAAATGGTCAAGGATCTTAGGAACTTTAGAGTTAGAGAATGGATATTCTTTTTCTTCTGGTTGTTTTAAGGTAAGTTTTACCTTGTCTTGATTTTGATTTTTGAACATTTTGGGTTCAATATTTATTCTTGGAAGATTTTGTGAAAATTTTAGCCGTAGCTGTTGTAACAATCATGGCCTCCTTTTTTTTTTTTTGAATTTTCTGTCTTTCTTCAAATCCTTCTTTTCAAATGGGTTGGAAGGTATATAACTTCCATGTCTTGCAATTTGTATTTTCAAGTCATGAGATCTGGTTGCCAATTCCTCTAAAGAACATGGCATATTTCTTTTGGGACTATAAAGCAATCCTTAATGCATACATTGAACACATATATCGATAGAAGATGCTTCGCTACTTAGCTTTTTATAACCTAAGATGAAATTTCTCCATCGTTTGATGCAATCAATGGCTAGCTTATCTTGACTTTGTTTTGTTGCAGTTAATTCCATAAGACCAATCGTACAATAGATGTCACGGTAAGATTTAAGAAATTCCCATTTTAGCTGGTCTTAATTATCTATCAAACCCATTGGAAGATTAGTATACTAATCAAAGGCAAAACCTTTATGAAAGTAGATGAATTGTTTTACCATCAAATTCCTATAGGTTCATGTAGGAACGTTCGGCCGAGCAAGGGCAAAATGGTCCAGAAATTTCAAAATTTTTCTTGCACCCAACCGAACATTCAACCCCAG
>JANHAO010022835.1:0-12069 GCA_026873985.1 Saraca asoca
AAGGCTTCTACAGGTTGTAAGTATATCAGGATGGCTTCTACAGGTCAGATCTATAATCATCTTATTTCAGTATTCTATATTTCATACTACATGATTGGTTAATCTATTGATTAAATCTTACAGTAGAGAGAAAATGAATGGAAGCAAAAGAGGGTAAAGAAAGAAAGATAGGACAGAGGAGAAAGAAAAGTAAAAAAAAAAATGAAATTAGGTAATATAATATGATTTAAAAAATATTCTTTTAATTAAAAAGATAAATTATTTTCTCCTAAATACATTATAATTTTTTTATTCACAAGAATCTATTTTTTACTGACAACTTTCTTATTACCTCTAAATATAAGAAAATTAGTAAAATAGTTTCAAAAAAAAATATTTTCTTCCCAAACAAACAGATCCCACAATTCAGATATAGTTTGAGCCAGCATTGGGTCCTTATGAAAAAAAAAAAAATCATCATGGCTATGTTATTTTGTTATTTACGAAAAAACAATAATAGTATTGAATTTAATATTAGCCATTATACAGGGGTAGTATAGGAAATCGAAGTGTTTTATTTGCAATAATTGAGAAATTCTTTATTTTTTTCTGAAATAATTCAGATATTATTTTCTCAAAATTATTGAAAGTTGGAGTTGGTTTGATACCTTTGTTTCTTGGTTTGTGGTCTGGTACTACAATTCGGATAGGGATTACGTAAGATTGTACTTTTCAATCTGTGATCGTACTATTTACGGAAGCTTGGTCATCCACCATAAATATCCAAAGCCATCTTCTCCTTCCTCAACTACCATTTTACAACTTCTCCGCTCATCGGTAATTAATCCTAACACCCTATTAAGTAATTATTTTATTATTCATATAATTTACTTTTTCGTGCACTTTCATGATCATGATCGCTATGTTTTTTCTGCTGTTTACATTGTTTTCGATTTCACATTCATAAATTGATGTTTCTGCTAATTGCTATGAATCGGGATTTTATTTCTCGCCGTTGACCAAACAGTGGGTTATTATAATTTTTAAGTTCATCTTAGAACTTCGTGTGAAATTTCTGTAACTAGACTTCTGTTTTTGTTTACTAAAATTTAAGATAACTGGATGCATTCTCAGGCTAAAATTGAGAGATGGAACCGCAGCAAGAGTTTGAGTGGAATGAAGCCCAGAAAATTGCAGTAAGTGTGGACCTTGTTGCTGTTGCCAAACAGCAGCTTAAGTTCCTGGCAGCTGTTGATAAGAATCGCCACCTCTATGATGGCCCTGCCCTTCAAAGAGCTATCTATAGGTTTGCAATGACCAATATATTTATATGAATGAACTCTGTTGCTTGAATTTATCCTTATATGTTTTCATTTTTCTTCATATGCTTTAAAGTGTTGAGCAAGTTTCGGAAAATACTGCTGTTGACTTATAAAATTTGTGAACTTTTTGTATAGGATTTACAGGTGATTAATTCCTTTAGCAGGGGTTTCTTGATTTATCTCTCTGAAAAACTGCAACATTTTAAGAATGCATCTAATCTTTTTATGCCTTCTGTTCTGGGTGGTGTTTTTTCTTGTTTATCTTTTCATATTTTCAAGCAAAATGGACTTTTATCTAATGACCTCTATTCCTAGTCTGGCATAGGTTTTATGAATTGTCTCTCTTATGTCTGTAAACAGAAGTTTTATCTCTCAATCTGTAATTATGTATTGCAAATATAAATTTGATTACTTAGGTACAACTCTTGTTGGCTTCCCTTGCTTGCAAAACATTCTGAGACTCAAATTTTGGAAGGGCCTTTGGTAGTTCCTCTTGATTGTGAATGGGTTTGGCACTGTCACAGGCTGAATCCGGTAGGCTTCATGATCAGAGACAATTCTGAGTATTTAAATTTCTATTTGTTTAATGGAGTCAGAGTTGCTAACATGAATATGGTTCTATCTTAAAGGTGAGGTACAAATCTGATTGTGAGGAACTTTATGGACGGATCCTTGACAACTTTGATGTTGTCTCTACTGTCCAAGGAATTTGTGGGAGGCAAACTGAAGAAATCTGGAATAAGCTGTATCCGGATGAACCCTTCCATGTTGATTTGCAGAATGTTTCATCAGAGGACATTACTGAAAGGATTGCTAGACTTGCAAAATACACCAAATATGATCTAGTATCAGCTGCTAAGCGGCAGAGTCCATTTTTTTATCAGGTAATGCAGAGTGTTTATCATGTTTAACATAGATGGAACTACCGATCAAATCAGTGTTTTGTGATCAATGCTTGAAATATTCTAACAAAATTGTGAGTTGTCAATGTATAGAGGAAGAGTCCATCCTTTTGAAATTAGTGAATTGGATTTGTATTCAACCTGACTCAGCTTTGTATTTACCTGTTTTAGATTGGTTTTTTATCATAAGTTTTAAATTTTGATTTTGTGATTTCGAAATACTCTGTTAAAGAAACTGCCAAGTTAAGAAATGTTCAATTCCATGATATTAAAACAGCCTCTCAAAATACTTGTGTAACATGAATAACATTTTGACCTAAGGTTTATTTTTATGTGATGATGTAACACTTTTTAACCAGTTGTAAGTCTTAGACATTTCTGAATGCACTGTTCAATTATTAGCCTGTCGCAAATGGACATGGAGAAATACCCAAGTTTTGGAAATTCTTGTGCCAATAACTTTTTCTTGTGCACGTCAAGTATACAATACTATTTCTTTTCAGTAGATTTTATATCCCTTATATTCTACGTGAAAGGTATCAAGACCCCACATGAACAATGATCTCTTTATTGAGGAAGCTGTGGCCAGATATAAAGGATTTCTGCATCTAATCAAGAGAAACAAGGAGAAGGGTGTAAAACGATTTTGCGTTCCAACATATGATGTTGACCTGATATGGCACTCTCACCAGTTGAACCCAGTTTCCTACTGTAAAGACCTGAATGAAATACTTGGAAAAGTATTGGAACATGATGACACAGACTCAGACAGAACAAAAGGACAGAAGCTGGATGTTGGCTTTTCTGGAACCACCAAACAGTGGGAAGATACATTTGGTACAAGGTATTGGAAGGCTGGGGCAATGTATAGAGGAATTGCTCCAACTCCTATCACTATCATTCCTTATACATCTAAAATGATTCACAAGAAGGTTATTTCTTCCAACGAGTGTCCACAGGAAATTCAATTTCAAGACAGGAAGGTTGTGGAGGTACTTACAGATCTCTTCTATGCATACCTTATCTGTCACATCCTCTTATCTCTGAATACAAGTTCCTGATTATTTTAAGCTTCAAAATAAAAAATAAGGTAGACGTGTGCAAAAATACCAGATTTAAGTCAATGCTACATATTATGATGAGTTTTATGGATCTATAGGTTCTATACCACGGTCTTCCCTGTCAGAGTTACTTTAGAAAAATTAAATGACTTGAAAGTGTTTTATTATGACAATGGAGTTATAAAATATTTGAAATAGCTCAGAAAATACAATTTAACAACTCAGAAGAGGAAAAAAAAATAGAATAAAGTAAGCTCTGGAGATATTACATATGGTAATGGCATTCTATTGTAATCGGTTGTAGCGAAGTTCTCATTCTGGAAGGCCAAAAGAAAAAGTACTCACTATGTAGCTTCTCTCTCTGTGGCACCATACTCTTGTGTACGCATTGATTAAAAGCATATGGAGTTTCACTGGTAGTTTCCTACTGTTTAATTCTTTTTATAGGTTCTCTTGGAGTTTGTGGCTGTTAAGAACTTACCAGAGGGACAGAAAGGAAATCTCTTTGTTACATTTGCCAAATCACAACCTGATGCATTCTTTGATGCCAAAAGGAGACTAAATATTTTGTCAGAGACTGGAGAGAAACAGGTTGCATCTTTCCAATGTGAACCTACAGGAGAGCTGCACTTTGAACTAGTGACCCAGTCTTCTTCCAACTTATCTATAAGAAAATCATCCAAGACTCTTGGTTCTGCTTCATTTTCCATTCAAGGCTGTCTTGAACCAGTCTCAAAGCTCTCTGTTGAAAAATGGTTGGAGATGGTGCCAAGTTCTGGTACTATGAGCTCAAAGCCAATCTTATTACGAGTTGCCATCTCATTCACTGCCCCGGTTCCTGCCCCGTATATGATTGAAATGGTTCAACCTCGACCATTTTCCAAAAATTCTTGTTTCTTCAACCTTCCTGTGAAGCCTCAACATGCCAAGGGCTGGACTCACGTGACAGACCAAATTGGCAGTAAAATTTTCAGCCTTCAGATGAGGTACACTCAGTGAACCTTTTTCCCTATCTTTGTAAATCAGTTTCAGACATGAGATTTATTTTGCTGGGTGTTTTGTGTCCTTGAAACGTCGGTTTCTCTGCAATTCCCAACTACTGCAAAAAAATTCTGTCTAAAACTCCCAACTGAATGCTTGCTGGCATCTATATCTCTGACACATGCAGTTCCCGTAGTTTCCTACTCTTTTCTGTAAAATTTCCAGTCTATAATTGCAATCACAATGAAAACAGATGAAAAAGAAGACCATAACTCCATGTGAAGTCATGCATTTAGATACCAACTTCAATTTCGCTTAGGCTCAATTTATGTCACGTTAAAAAGGAAAATACCTCGTAGAAGAGAGATAGGGAGCAAATAGATTGCGGTTTAACCAACTTATCTGAATTATCTACTTTAAAAAAAGTTGTCATTCAGAGTTGACTTATAATTTAGTCAGGGAGTGATTAATCTGTACAAGTTGCAAGTTCCATTTGGTGTATCTTCCCAGCTTTACAAAGGATTGACATTTCAGTTGTTATAAAGTAATTTAGAGCTCTAAACTAATTGCCACTTCTCATTGCTCTGATCACATTTCAGGGATTTGAAGATGGCAAAGGATACATCAATCGCTGGAAAGGAGGTTATTGGCCTTCTGAAGTCTGGTGAAACATGCACTCTTGCCAAGTTCATGGGGAATGAGTGGAGTTTGATAGACAATCTCTGGTCATTTCAACTTCCAAGTAAATGTGGAGACGATGGCCATCTCTTTCAGCTTAAGGGCAACAAGATGGTATGCGTTTGATCTAAAGTAATTGTTTTAAATAAATATCTCCATGCCAGAAGTTACTAGGACTGAATTATCTTCAACTGATTGTCTCGTTTGGGAATCTGTACTGGAGTCTAAACCTTTCTGCTTATCAATCTAAAAGGAAAGAGACATTAATATACTAATCACATTCTCTTTATCCAATGTGATAATTTCTCTGTAACATTTTTTGTGTAAATAGTAGACATGACCATTAGCCACCAATTAGATTGTTAAAAATGAAAAAAAAAAATGAGAAATTGGTTAATTTCAGATAATGCATTACCCGAATTAAATAAAATGAATTCATTGACTTGTGTGGTTTTTGTTGCAGGTGAAAGTTTTCCCTGGAAGAAAACTAGACTATGAACCGAGGCATTTTGAGAAACAGGGAAAAGACATGGACTATTTAACTGCTGTTGAATTCTCCATGGAAAGTCCCTATGGCAAAGCAGTAGCATTGCTTGACTTGAAGTCTGCATATATCAAGGTACTTTACGGCTATATGAAATATATTTTATATATAGAATGGCTTCATTTTATATATGTTTCTGCATATTTTTTTTTTATATATTTTTGGTTTTCCTTAAGTTACATCTGTAAAATTTAACAGGCAAAGGAAAAGTGGATTGTGTTGCCTGCAACTATATTGGCTTTCATTGCTTCGGATATACTGAGGAAGGAAGGATATGAAGGCTTCATTTCTAAAATAAAGATTCAAAGATTAGTGCTGCAACTGAAGAGATGAATGGACTGCATGAGGAAAGCACACTGACAGACTTGACCCACCCAACCATAGTGAATGGAGAGAAAGTGAACTTTAATGGGATGCCGAAAAAAACTGGCCATGGTGGTGCTAGTTGTGATTCTTGTGAAGGAGCGGGGCATAAAAATATGGTAGAGAGTGGTGGCTGTGGTGCTGGCTGCGGTAGTGGTTGTGGTGGAGGGTGTGGTAATGGGCGGGGGAGCATTGTGAAAAGTGGCGCCTGTGGTGGCTGCGGCGGTGGAGGGTGTGGCGGTGGATGTGGTGGAGGGTGTGGTAATGGGTGGGGGAGCATTGTGAAAAGCGGCGCCTGTGGTGGCTGCGGTGGTGGAGCTTGTGGGGATGGAATATTCATGAACAAAAGTGATGGTGGAGTTGGTTCTGATTTAGTGGACAGTAAATGCAGTGCTGATGAACAACAGGAGAGGCCAAGTTTTGTGAATGAAGCAGTAGCAGCAGCCTGATGTCTTGAAGATGATTATGTATGTATCTTCTTGAGAACCCGGCGAGTCATAAAATGAGGTTCTTGTTAAATTGTATTTCCCTTCTTAGGAATATATATATATATATATATATATGTGTGTGTGTGTGTGTGTGTGTGTGTGTAATGAATAATGGCTGTTCTAATTAATCGTGAGAGTATTAAATATTTTATTATGGTCAACCATTTGAGTTGTGATCTGTGGAAATTTTCATTGATAAAAAAATAAAAATACTGTGTGCTCGTTGAATGCATATCAGCAATTGCAGTATGTCAAAAAATGTTTTTCTAGTACCTAAGGTGAGAAAAATAAATAAATAAATGAAAGACTAGAGACGGAAATAAAATGAAAGAGGGAAATTGAAGCCTAACTCTGCGAGGAGATTCATTCTGATAAAACATGAAGTCTAACTTTGCAAGGAGATTAATTCTTATGAAACATCTAGGCAGGTTGCAAATGGCAACTAATATCAATTACAATCCGTAAACTATAGGTTATCTCTAGTTTTTGGCATTGCAGAACCTCAACAAGTTGTATATTGTGATGTTATCCTAGATTCAATCCTAAGAAGACACTAGAACTGAATTAGATTTGGCTTGTTTTTCTGTTTCTCAATATTTCTTAAACATCACAACACTTCCAACGTTAGAACACCAAATTCTGGCTTGACCCACGTCACTTTTCAGTAATCATAGTATCCTGATGCTTCATCTTACGAATAAGGATAGAAAAATTGAATCGGATTAGACGGTTTGAAAAGCCTAACCGTTAACTAGGATACTTTTTGATTCAAATTAATTCAAAAAAGTATTTTAATAATTGAATCAATTTAAATTGATACAAACTCACATAAACTGGTAAAAATTGAAAAATGATCAAGTTAATGAAATCGTTTGGTCAACATGATGAATTTTTTTATTTTTTATTTTTGAGATCATTTCATTTTTTTTTAAAATTAGTTATGCACTTATGTTATGGGTTAGTTTACAAAGTTCATTTTACTTTTGTTATAGATAAAGCCTCATATTTTAAGAGTGGGTAATTAATTTATTTATAAAAATATTTTTTATTTATGATATTATATAGTTCAATCATTAATTTAATCAGTTAAATTTCTGATTTTTTTAATTCATTATTCAATCTGATTTTTAGACTACAATCCATAATTAAAGTGTAGCATTTTTTAATCTAAACAAAATAATCTTGCATGAGCAGAAGGGGCCAAGCCAAATGCCCAAATCTACTATGGGCCCTATGATTATAGTGGTGTTGCAATAGACCACACGGAAAGGGAAAGAAAAGAAAGAAAGAAAGAAAGAAAATAGATGTTATGTCAATGTTAATTTGGAAAGGAAGGCAGCCACAAATTTTGGCATATATATCACATTCAAGGGCAAAATGCAACTTATCTTTCTAAATTATAGGGCATGTTGATTTGTAAAAGTGGACAATTTTACACTTCAAATTTGAGATGTTTGCAATTAAATCCTTCACTCCAAATCTTTGTCAAATAAATAATAACAATTTCTCATGAACTAGATCCTTGGAGATGAATTGGGTTCTTGGATGTGTTAGATATGTATGATACAGTTCCTGAAGTACCAAATTGCCATCATTGTTTGACGTTAGTGAACAAATTGCGCTTGTTTGAAAGTTAATACATAAAAATTGCTCACCCTTTTTGTAATCGAGGAATTTTGTGCCCAAGCACTATATTTTAAGGGTATAATTGCATTTTATCTTAAATTTTTTTTCACAATTTAATTTTAGATTAAATCACTTCATTATTTCTTATAATTTTATTCAATTTTTAATTTATTCCTCATAATTTGAAACTTTCAGATCTTTATACTTAATTTTTTATTTCTAATTAAAAATTTTGTATTACCTAAGTTGCGTTAGTAATCCGCTCATATATACAATGTTACACGTTGAAATGACTTTACAATTGTTGATACATAGATTTTTATTTCACATCATTTTTATTTGTAATTAAGTAATACATGAGCTAAAGAAATTTAGGATATTTTGCATAGGTACACATTTACATAGGGAAACAATAGATTACATGCTCCTGATTTCAACTACCATTAATTAGTTATGTCAATTAAGTGTTATGCACTTTCATAGATTAATGATGGAAGGTATATATCCGATCACAAGTGAAAAATGAATATAACTCTAAACATCTAAATTATAGGATCCTAATAATTAGGAAATATGTGAATTACCAAGATCAAAAAAATAATTTAATCTTGTCATTTTCTATGGGACAAAGTACACTTATTTTCTTAAAAATTTAACTTATTTACATTTATATTCTTTTATTTTTCTCAAAATAGGAAATGTCATGATCCACGGAAGAGAACATCAAAGAGTTGCTTTCAGTCTTGGTTTCTGGTCACTATGGCATTTGAAATTTTAAAATGTGAAAATGTTTTCTCCAGAAGAAAAGGGTATGAGCGGCCCATATCCCTCCAACCGCATTTCAAATGTCAATTGTTGAAAATTTGTGCAGAGGGACCAGAGCTTGAGAAAATAAACAGTCTCACACACAGCCAAATCAATATCACAACAACAACATAATTGAGGAAAAATGGGACCCACTGTTACAATTTTCCACATTCAAGTTCACTGAAGAAAGTTCCAGATTCACACCACTAAGATCAAAGGGCTAAATTGGAAAATATAATATGAAAGGGCTAAATTGGGAAATAGAAGATGAAGCATTATAAACAAACACTAAACACATCAGATAGGGAAAGAGCCCCTGCGGATGAAACTGCAGCATTACATTTATATATATCTGGCTGGAGTTGGAATTTGGTTCACTATTTGTTGCATAGGATTACAGAATACAGATTCTATCAGCCGATGAAGATGATGGAGGGATCACAGCAGCACTCATCAATCAGGCAACAGCAACACAAAGCTGCAAGACTGAGACAAAAAGCACCAGGATTTTAACATTTTAAAGGATCAAACTTCTTTCTTTTCTTCAAAGATATTCTTCTTTGATCCAAGGAAGTAACAATAATCCTAAAAAAAATCTATAAAATAGCTGCTAAGCATGGTTTTAATTGCGATTACGATTGCAATTAGCAAAAATGGGGACAAACCGTTGCATGTGCTATAATTAAACTTACCAGCCTTCGAGGAAACCAAGCTCTTTTCTGGGACGTGGAGCAGCATACTGCGGAGGAGCCATTACTGGCGGCGGACCTTGATAATAACCTGCAGCCGCCGACCAGTAAAGAAAATTAAATGATATAGAACAAATTAAGCCCAGCGAAGACACAAGGAAGAAGAAAGAGTGAGATCAATTACCTTGAGGAGGAGGGTAGGGATAAGCATACTTGGGATCGCTCATTTTCTGCGAAACAAAGTTTTTGTTAGGTTGAAATCAGAGCTGTTGGCTGAGAAACTGAGAGCTTGTTTGGCAATCTGCCCAGAACACAAAACATGTAACCCTGTGTGCTTGTATTTGTTTCTAATATATACGCACCAAAATAAGGGGAACTTTCCAGGAATTATAGTCTGTACCAAAGAATTTCTCAGCCTAGGCAACAAATATGATTTTTTTTTTTTAGTGTATTGGTTAGGTGTGTGTTTTAATAAATAAAGTTAGAACTTTTTATAAAACTTTTTATTTTTTTATATAAATTCATAAAAAAAAGTTGTAAGTATTGAGAGGGTGAAATTGTAATTTTTAATATGATATATTACAATTTTTTCATAAAAAGAAAACATTATTGCAATTCCATCAATTATAATCACAATAATTTTTTTTTTCGAAATTATGCAAAAAAAGCTAGGATTTTTTAATGAAAACGACAAAAGGTTGTATTGGTACCATTTTTTTTCAAGATTTGAAAAATAAGGTCTTCTTAATATCTCATTCATGTATTTAAATATTTACAAATTTTTTTATTGCGCGGTGTTCCTTTTTCACATATATTTTAATATTTGAGTTATGTATATTCATATTAAGTGCTTTTAATGGTAATTAGCTTAAAAAACATAGTTTAGGCATGAAATACAAACTTAAACTTAACTTTTTTAAATTCTGTAAAATTATTGACAACAAAATTTTAATATAAAATAAGAATAGTTGAATTAATGTGATGAAAGAATTCTTACATATTTGTCAGCGAATATAGAAATTAACTATATACTGAAATACATAACTATTCTTAATGTTATTGATTAAATAATATATTAATTAATAATTAATTTCAAATAATATCTGAAAATTTGTCAATAAAAACGCGTACAAAGTAAGAATAGAAAGTGCCCACGTGAGAGAACAAAGTTAATCAAAAAGTGGGCCACGAGACAACTCAGCCTGACCCCATTATCATTAAGCACGAAAGCCATACTTTTGATTTACGATAAATTATACTTAGGCCCTTTGAGATTTAACAAATTTTATTGATATTTTTTTAGATATACTTACTTTTTTCTTTTAAATATATATATACACTTTTTCTGTTAAAAAAAGTAAGCAAAGTGAGTATATATTTAAAAATAAATGAAATATAAGTGTAATTAAAATGAAAAGTCAATGTAATTTCCCCTTTAGTTTATTCAAAATTGATTTATATAGATTTGAAAAAATATTTTCGTTCTAAAAAATTTAAAACAGACATGTATTTTCAGTTGGGTTGCAGGGGAGGACTTGATTCTTCCTGCTGCCTCCGGAGTTGTGTTAAAAGTATCGGATTTCTCAATATAAAACTTCAAATACTTTTGAAATAATTAAATAAATAAATCACACACAGACAACAAGTTCCGTCTTTAGATGAACAAAAAAAGCTGCGCCAGCCGAAGGAAGATTGGTGATAAAATAATAAATTTTTGATTTAAATACAACTTTAATCTTTCAATTTTGTTGAAAATTATTATTTTATTTTCAATTTTTATTTGAATAATATTATCCTCTATTTTTAAGAGGAGTTGTAATTAGTACTTCTTATCTAGTTTTTCTTTAAAAAAAAAACTGATCTTATTGAGTAGATATCTCTTTAATTAATACGTCATTTATGTGAAATATTTTTTTATGTACTCATAATTTAAAAAATAAAATTTGAAAAATACCTTAAATTAAGATTTATAATGATCTATCAAATGTAACTAACATGAGTAAGAGTGTATTCTAAATCTTTTCACTGAGACTATGAACATAAAAGTAAAATATTTAATATAAAAGTTATATCAATTAAATATGAGTCTACTTAATAAATTTTATTTTACAATAGAAACTAAATATAAAAATTTAATTATAACTTTGAAAAAAATATGAAAAGTAACTGCAATTTTTAATAAAATTGGAAATTAAAAATATATTTAACTTTATAATTTTATATAATATATGTTTTTGAAATTTAAAATTAATTGAAAATTAATACATATAAATACAAAAAGTATGAAAAAAAAAATTGTAATCACTTACACTCTACTTAGTGCGAAAGAACTTGCGTAAAAAGGAAAGGAAGTTATTCCATCGCACAGAAGTCGAGATCATTTTCCTTGTTTGGCTGGCACGGAAGTTGCAAGAAGAAGGGAAATTGAGAGCAAAAAAGAGGTGGGCCTCACAGCTATCTTTTTCGGCCAAAATTAGGAGGAAGTTGCACAGTAATTTATGTTTAAATTTTAAATTATTTTTTATAAATAATATTATAAATTAGTTATAAATAATATTATAAATTATAATTTTATAAATAATATTATAGATAATATATAAATAATATTATAAATTATTTTTTTTATAAT
>JANHAO010022836.1:0-12067 GCA_026873985.1 Saraca asoca
GAACAATGTTTTGCCTTGTAGTTTGCTCCCTTATTCATGGCTCCTTGATGCATGAATACCTGCAATAATTCTTGGTTAGTATCATTTTAAAAAAAAAAAAGAAGAAAGGTCTAAGAAACATACAAAAGTTGGTGAACTGAGACCAAAATTGATATGAAATGTCATTCTGAACTACAGAATCGATTCAAGAACCGATTCAAAATGGTATTACGCACGAATCGATTCATGAATCGATTCGAATTTCCCAGGTTTTCCAATTGGTTTCTAAACCGATTCAGAATCGATTTAGTGACATGATAAATCAATTCTTGAATCGATTTAGAGCATTCTTCAATCTTCGGTAACTCCAAAAATTGTAACCAAATTATAAATTGATTCTATAATCGATTCTCTTGAGTTTTCATCACCGAATCGATTCAATAATCGATTCCTTAGCTACAAAAGTTCATGTGAATCGATTCGTTAATTAAATTTTTTGTCACTGAATCGATTATCGAATTGATTCGATGTGTCCAACTATATATTGCGAACCGATTTTGAATCAATTCACGAGCAAACCCTTCAGATTCGCCAGCCTTTTCTCTTAACTCTAGCGCACCCCCTTCATTTTTTCCAAAAATCTTCAAATCCAAGCTGTTTTTCCCCAGATTTCTTCCATAAAAACACTAAAAACTCCCTTACAAACATTTCCTACTGATCAATTTTTGCCAAAACACCCAGAATAAAAAACTCCCAAATCACATCCAAAACCTAGGTTCCAATTCTGCAGTCCAGATTTCGGCACAATTTCAAAGATATCCAAGAGGTCCAAGCTTCCCCAAAAACACAAGGAGACAGAAGCATCTCAGCAGTCTACAATTTTATTATGACCACAATCACACTTATAAAAAAATGAAGTATTATATTAGTAATAAAAATATATTACATTTTATAATAATATTTTATTTTAAAATATAAAATATTTTGGCACAGCCTAAAATAGCTTGTAATCTCTGGACAATCGATCTAAGTTGATTGACTGGGATTAGCTGAGGAACCAGCTTCTGTAAATAGCTTAGCCCATAAAGATCGAGCAACCATGCTTGGTCGATTGACCTGGGTGTAGAACTCGACCAAATCAGAGCTTGGTGAAACAACTACTTAAATAACACATGACAAAGTGTGTAACTCAAGCCTATATGAATAATTTGACATTAGCAACTTCCTAGCAAAAATCTCACTTACTTGACCAATACATTACAGGCATGTGGTAGTGACTCATTCTTCCAAGAGCATGCTAATTGGCACATTTGACACCTATATATTATAGCAGGTATTCCCTTTTTAGATCATCTTTGCTACCCTACTAAAACTTTGCAAAAATACTAACTTGATCATTGGAGTATGCTCGGCAAACCACTTCCATCATGTGCAACTCACTTTGCTGTGTTTGCGGGTTGCCATCTAACTTCTTATCGCTTAATTGATCAGCTTCTTCTATTGAAGAGTTTCATTAGGTGCCATATGTGGCTTTCCTAGCCATTATTATGCCTTGTCACTCTCATTCATAATCTTCTCTCAATCCATCACCAAATGGACACCGTTATCATGAGTGGGCTATAGACGATCACCACAAGGATTGGATGGCAGAGAAGGCTCATCGAATCATTGCCTAGCTTGAGCACAATGCACTGCCAGAGCAAGTTGGCCAGTTGTGTGAGGAGTTGGATGCCCTACATCATGCCCAAACACAATCCACTCTGCCTCCACCACCCCCTAGTCCTCTGAGCTCTATTCTTAGGGAGGCCAACTTGGTCACCTCATCTTTTCCATTGATAACCCAGACCCTTCACATCTCTAAGCCCTAATAGCTTCAGTTATCTTTGGCACCCCTTGTAAGCGTTGCCTTCTCTTCTGATGAATGACTACTATCACCTGTCTATCCTCAACCCTTATCTCTACCTCCCATAAACTTCTCAAGTCCAAACCCCAATTGGGTCACTTGAGCCTAATGTCTCTGTTGCTTCACCATAATTGACTGATGTCCGCCACCATATTATATGTACTTATGAATCTTATGACCCATTGAACCCTACCATGGACCTTACTCAAACCTCTAGGTAGTTGTCCTCTTGCTAGAAGGAGAACTATTCATTCTTAATAGCTCTAATGGTTGCTACATTACCCATCCACTTTAAATTACCAACCCATATAGACCAATATGATGGCTCAACCAACCCGCAAGAACATTTTAGAGGCATTTTGAGCATTGATGCTATTGTCAGATGCTCTGGATGCTATCATGTGTTGAACTTTCTTTACAACCCTTAAAAAAGCTAGCCTATAATGATTTAATTACCACTTTACCTTGGCAATTGATCGACAATGTCCTTCAACTTACTGAGGCTTTTTCTACACACTTTGCCACTAACCAAGGAAAACTTCAGTTGCTTTGGTTAATTTTTAACAAGGACACTGAAAGACCTTTAAGGAGTACCTAGCTTGCTTCAACACCTTGGCATTAAAAATCTAGGACCTTAATGAAAGAGTGGCAGTTTACCAAATTAGCATGGGCCTTTATTTGGGGCATTTTTTCTCTCACTAGCCAAGCACCTTGCCATCTCTCTCTTAGAGCTCTTGGCTAGATCTAAAAATTACATTAAAGTTGAAGAAGTCGAGCTCGCTCAATAGCAAAACATGCACACATAGTCTGATAGTGCACCTTCTAGAGATCAAGCTCCCAAGTGGGAGAGAAGGCCTCATCGAGATGATTTAACAAATATGAATTGTTGAATGCACCAATAAGCACCACAGTGCAGTACATCTAAATGACTGAGTTAATAAAATTCCCTACATAGAAATGGTGAAAGTTTTCCCCAATAGATAAATCCAGATTTTATAAGTTCCATCGAGATTACAAGCACACACGAATGAGTGGGTTACCTTGATGGATGAAATTGAAACTCTCATAAGGTGAGGGCATTTATCTAAGTACAAGAAGTTCCACGAGGGAGAAGGGAAAAAAGAAGATAGAGAAAAGGATGGTTCCCCATGGCCTAGTCAATCAGAAGGTAAATAGATGGAGGCAACTTCTCTTATCTTGGGAACAATTGAGACAATTATTGGAGGTTTCATTGGGGGAGTTTTTGAAAATGCAAAAAAAAAAAAAGGCATCTCAGAGTAGTAATGGTAGTAGAAGGGAAGTGGAGGAAAGGACAATATGAGCCAACTTGTTTCACAGAGCAAGACTTTGGGGACACTGACTGAGATTATGACAATCTAATTATCTCTGCTACATAACTCCATTGTCAAGAGAATACTCATTGATTAGGGAAGTTCCATTGACATTTTATATTTATATGATGCTGATGCCTTGAATATTCCTCGTAGCATGTATAAGCCTTACACATGTATTTTGATTGGCTTTATAGGAGGGAATGTGCAAGTGGAAGGAACGATGATTTTGAGGCTGACCCTGGCATCTCAACCATTAACAAACGTGTAGATGTCACTTTCTTAGTGGTGGCAACTCCTAACAGTGCTTATAATGCTATTTTAGGAAAATCATCTTTGAATCCAAAGGAGCCATTGTCTCCACTCCCCACTTGCTAATGAAATCCTAATAGCAGGAGGAATCGGGGAAGTGCAGGCTGATTAATAGGTTGCTTGAAAATGTTATATGGTAAGTTTGACCAAGACCCAGGGAAGCACTAATGGGGCAAAGTTAGCACTTATGGGTGAGAAAAATGGCGAGTGCCAGATGGCAGACTCAACACTTTTCCATGTTTAACATGATGATCCTCGTCGATCAAAACCAGGCTTAGATGTAGAAGAGGTGTGGATTTTTAGGGACCATGATGAAAAAGTAGTCAAGATTGAGGCAAAATTAAGAAAGACAAATCGGGATCGTCTAATGAAGCTCTTGCTACATTATATTGAGGTGTTCGCTTGCGCACCCACTGACATGCCAAGAATTAACCCAGAAATGGCTTGTCATAAGTTGTCAATTAACCCAAGTATAGAGCCAGTGTAGCAGAAGAGGAATCATAGTCCCAAGCAACAAAAGGTAATAAGAGAAAAAGTGGACAAATTGCTAAGTGCAGGGTTCTTCAAGGAAATCCCACATACCATTTGACTAGTGAATGTAGTCCTGGTGAAAAAAGCTACAAGAGGGTGGAAGGTTCATCAAGGAAATCCCACTTCCAAATATTGATTAGTTGGTAGATGGTGCAATAGCTTCGAATTCCTTAGTTTTGGAGATGCATTTTCAAGATACAATCAACTAAAAATGCACCCTTATGACATAAGAAAGATAGTGTTCATAGCTAATTAAGGGACCTTCTACTATAAAGCTATGTCGTTTGGCTTGAAAAATACAAAAGTAACTTACTAAAGAATGATGAATAAGGTTTTTGTGAAGCAGATAGGCAGGAACATGGAAGTGTATGTAGATGATATGATAATTAAGTCAATAAGCTTGGACCAGCATTGGCAAGATTTGGAAGAAACATTTTAGACTTTGAAGAAGTTTTATGATTATTGAATAGAGTATAAAAGCCAATCCATCTAAATGCCAAGCCATAAATGATATGAGGAGCCCAACAAATATAAAAGAGGAGTAGATGCTCAATAGAAAGGTCACAACCCTCATGCATTTTATGTCTATGTCAACCAATAAATATGCTCCTTTCTTTAATTTGCTTTAAAATATTAAAAATTTTGAATGGACAAACGATTGTGAACAAGCTTTCCAAGAGTTAAAAAAGTATCTGGCCACACCTCCTATACTTACTCGATCGGAGCCAGGGCAAACACTATATATATACTTAGTAGTAATCGTATAAGTAATAAGTTTAGTGCTTATCCAAGAAACTGAAGGAGAATAGAAACCATTGTACTTCATAAGCTATACACTACATGACATTGAGATAAGGTACCTAAAGATAGAAAAGTTAGCCTTCGCGTTGTTGACAGCATCTAGGAAGTTAAAGTCTTACTTTTAGAGCCATCAAATTATCATTTGAACAGATGCTCTGATTTAATAAGCCTTGCAAAAGCCTGACCTAGTAGGATGGTTGGTAGCTTGGACAATGGAGTTGTCAGAGTATGGACTAATTTACGAAGCAAGGAAAGTAGTAAAGGCTTAAGCACTGGCAAGCTTTGTGGTCAAATTAGCAAAGATAAAAGAGCATGGATTGGAAGGCCTGCTGTGGATGATATACATAAATAGCTCATCGTATAGTAAGGTAGCGAGGCAAGGGTGATCTTAGAAGGACTTGTGGATTTAGTCTTGGAGTACTCACTGAAGTTTGACTTTAGGGCAATGAACAATCAGGTGGAGTATGGGCATTAATAATTAGGTTAAAGTTGGAAAAAGAAGTAGGAGCACGATCTCTAAAAGTCATAAGTGATTCTCAACTGGTAATCACCCAGGTCAGGGGAGACTATGAAGTGAAAGAGCTAACACTAGGACGATATGTTGGCATAGCTAAAAGCTTGTTAAAGGGTTTCAATTTTGAGCTGACAAGAATTCCAAGGGAAGAAAATGAGCGCACAGATGCATTAGCCAAATTAGCCAGTGTTAAGGTAGCGATTAATAATAGAACTGTAATTTAGGAGGCATTACAAGCCCTTTGCATGGATAAGGTATTGTGCATGGAGCAAGAAAAGTTATGGTTAACCCTTGTCATGGTGTTACTAGAAGACCAAAAAGAGGTTAAGGAAATTGAGCGAAAGGTAGCACACTTTTTCATAGAAGGAGGGCAATTATATAAGAAGAGTTTTTTCCTGCCATTGCTACGATGCCTCCTACTAAGGAAAGCCAACTATGTTCTGAGAGAAATCCACAAAAGCATTTACGGGTCCCATATGGTAGGAACAACACTAGCACCGTAAGCCATTTGATCGAGTTACTTTTAGCCAAAAATGAAGCAAGAAGCCCAGGAGCTTGTATAAAGCTATGAAAAATGTTAGAAGTTTGCGAAGGTTCAAAGACAACTAGTAGTTGAACAGATGTTTATCTTCACTCCTTAGCTATTTGACCAATGGGGCATCGATTTGCTAGGACCTTTCCTAGTAACTCTTGGTCAGTTAAAGCATGTGATGGTGACAATTGACTATTTTATCAAATGGATGGAGGTTGAACCCCTCATAACCATAACCTCAAATAACATATAAAAGTTTGTTTGGAAAAATGTCATTTGCGAGTGGAATTTCTAAAAGTATAAGTTTTGATGTAAGAAACTTGCTAACGATTCCTTTTAGATATAGCCTTCTTGTGACAATCATATCTAATAATGTAAAGTAATTTGCCAGTGATGACTTTCAAAACTTTTGCCTAAGGTATATTCATGTTTATACATATATTATGAAGGTCTAAGTCTCACACATCTTAAAATAAACATTGAGGATCAAGCAAAGATTCACTTTCATGAGCACCCCCAGTTAAATGGGTAGCCTAAGCTAGCAAACAGACTCGTCCTAGAGGGATTATGCAAAAAGTTGGATGAGGCAAGAAGCAGATGGGCCGAAAAGTTATTAAGTGTCTTATGGCCTTACAGAACCACTGTGCACTCAGCCATTAGCTAAATTCCTTTCATGCTCAAGCTTGGACAATGCTCTGAGCAAAGTGAGCAATATGAGCAACAAAGAAATAAAGAAAGAAGAAGAGAAAAGTTAAACATGCTGATCGAGACAAGAAAGATGGTTTAACTTTGAAATGAGCATTATAAGGCAAAGATAGACAAAGTTGCAAATAAAAGAGCAAAGAGTAAAGTATTTATGAAGGGAGATTTAGTCTTGTAGAGGGCAGACAGACCATGAAAAGTAAAAGCTAAGGGAAAATTAGTAGCCATGTGGGAAGGGCCATTTAGAGTATAAAAGAGTCTCCTCAATGATGCTTAATGAATGAAGACTATTCAAGGGAAGCCACTTCCCCGAACGTAGAATGCAACACACTTAAAGCGATACCATGTACAGATCTAATCATTGAGAGTGACAAATTATGTATCCAAGACAATGAAATGAGAGGGAAAGGTTGCATCATATGTGTCTTAAAGTTTGAGTAGATCCCTCAGCATCACTAAAAATCCAAGCAATTCCCTTAGTATAAATAAAAGCCTAAGCAGATCCCTTGGCATTAATACAAGACAAGCCTAAGCAGATCCCTCAGTACAAATAAAATCTTAGTAGTTCCCTTAATATAAATAAAAGCATGAGCTGATCCCTTGACATGACTAAAAATTTGAGCAGTTCCCTTAGTATAAATAAAAGTTCGAGCAGATCCCTTGGCATTAATACAAGACAAGCCTGAGCAAATCCTTAACTACAAATAAAATCCAAGCAGTTCTCTTGGTATAAATAAAAGCCCAAGGAGATCACTTAGCATCACTAAAAATTTGAGGAATTGCTTTGGTATAAATAAAATCCCGAGTAGATCCCTTGGTGCAACTAAAAATTTGAGCAATTCCCTCAGTATAAATAAAAATCCAAGAAAATTCCTTGACATTAATACAAGACAAGCTTGAGCATATCCTTTAGCAACAATAAAATCTGAGTGGTTCCCTTGGTATAAATAAAAGATTAAGTAAAGCCCCCGGCAACAATAAAAGACCGAGTAGAAATGTCAATATTAATAAGGAACTTCAAAACACGATGTTCAAGTGCATGCAAGAGTAACTAATAGACCAGATGATTAACAAGCCAATAGAAGGAAGTTAATTACAAAGTCCATTGGAGGCATAAACACGAAGACACTACATAAAGGTTGATTAAAATAATATTGCACACAAAAGTTTGTCAATTATTCCATTAGAAAATCGATCAGCTTAGCCCATACATATGTCATCAGAACGGCTCCTTTTGCTCTTGGAAGAACCTTCAATGGGTCCCTTTTGCTTTCATAAAGGCAATGTCTTAGGGTGACTAGAAGAAGGCTTTGCTCGATCAGGAAAAGGGGAGTCATCTATAACAATCACTTTTAGAACCAACAATTGGTGGCCATATTAATGACCATAAGTGCTTGATGTCTACCACCATATTATCCAGGTAGCTTATTCATCACACCAATGCTAGGGAGAGGCCAAGCAGCTTTTCTAGCATCGATAAGGTGCGTAAACAGAGAACCTATAGAAGCCTTAATGATCGAATAGCTAGCAAGAAAAAGGAAAGCAAGCCGTAAGTACAAATGCCCTTTAGAGGCATAGAAGATCGATAAAATAAGCTGATAAAGCCTGTTGGAGGCTTATTCAGATGAGAAACTTGAAATAATGTGCAAACAAAAGTAACTTGGAGGTAGCAAATTGAAGACACGCATATAGATACAAGTGTTGTGCAAAAGAAAGTTAAAGAAATAATGTGTGAATGAAAATGAATTCATTAATAGGGTTGTTTGACCTATTCCATATAAAAAAGAGAAAAGGCATAGCACATCAAAGGCAGAACAAGAACCACCCCAAAGACACACCAACATGTTTCGTCTTTTGGTAACTCATCCAAAATCTCTTCCAAAGTTATATCCTTGTTGAGCTTGGATAGGTCAAATGTCATGTTAGGATTAAAATGTTAAATCTAATGGATGACTTCTATAAACCTAAAATGAAGCATGGGATAGCTAAGCTCCTCTGCCTCCTTCACAACATTCTAGAGTCTTTGGTCAAGTTTGCTTCACTGTTGGTCTAGCTTTTCTGTTTAGTCTCCAACTCTTTCCCTAGGTCCTCACTTTTGTAGGACAAGGCACCCACTCCTTCACAATTGTAGCAATGTGATCAGTTAGATTGGAAATGCCCTTGTCTTGATTAAACAATTCTTTGGACTTGGCCTAAACATTCTTCTTTAACTTCTCCAGGATGCTTAGGTCTAATTTCGCTAGTTCTCTTTTGCTCTTCACAAGTCAGCATAATAGTTAGGATGACAGGGGTTGAGTGAGTGAGTTGGGCTATAGATGACTTCAGAAGGTGTAGAGGACCATGGTCCAATATAAACTCCTTAGTGCAATCCTAGTTGGCTGGGAGAAGCAGTTGACTATGTAGGAAAGCGCACACCTTGATTTTCTTAGTTGAGGGGGTAGGAGTGTTGGAAGAACTGCATTTCTTTCTTTTACTAGACTCTTTAGAGGAAGCCTTGTGCTTTCTCGAGGATAGCATTTGAGTGTAGCAAGAAGTGTCCACACACCGATTGGTGGAAGGAGAGCTATTAGCAATGTTAGGGGTGCCGACTCGAGCTAAATGGTCAATGTCACAATAGGCTTCTTCTTGGCTAGAGTTAAGGAAGCCACAGGCCTTGGATCCATCTTCAAATAGTGTGTTTCTATCACTTCACTGTTTAACCAACAATCTGAAAACAAGAAAACAAGCATAAATTAATAAAGTGGAAACAACAGGTAAAGCCAAGGTGTAAAGTAAGGAACATATGAAGGACGGATTGAGCACTAAATGGCCCTAGAGCTAGAAGTTGAATGACAAAGTCCTGATTATCATCTAGGAGATCCTCAAAGAGGTGACCCTGAGGCTATTTCATGGGTTTAGTCTACTTGGCTGGGTAAAGGGGCTCCCCATCCTAGAGAAAAAATGGATGAAATCCCTCAGCCAATTGAACTTTGAAGAATGAATGCTTTCGAAGCAAACATTGTAAGCATGTTTATTATGATGACCTAATCAGGGTGTTGAAGGAAGTGCACCCAACCTCCAGCTTTCCACTATGAGTAAGTGAAGAAAAAAAAGAAAGATACCATGATCCAGGTAAGGCTAATCCAGAGGCTCAACACTTTAAAACATTAAAGGAAGGCCCAAGCATTCCAAGTCAGTTGAGAAAGGCAAATGTTCAAAGTTTGGAGGATGCTTGTTTGAAACACAGAGAAAGGATGGCTAACATTAAGATGGTCAGCCATGTCCCTGTAAAACATCATGAAGGACGAGGTATCATAGCTGCAAGCTCGCTCATCCTCTCGAGCCGACTCGAAGATAATTCCCTTGATCAATTCATTGTAAATATGGACTTTCTCTAGCTCTCAAATTACGTCTGGATCTCTCCACTCTACAAAAGCAACTATTGACTTCACATCTGGATGGATGTCTCATAAGCTATCCAGGGCAACATCGATGGACCCATTCATTCCTCTGCTTATCACGAGATCGGTGTGCCATGATTGAACGAAAGGGAAGGGATATTGATATACAATAATTTGGAATGAGTATTTTTCATGGTTAGATTAGGAATCAAAATTTGATGACAAGTTGATAGGGTCACCCAATCCACCAAACATGAAGTGGAAGAGCATAGAAACCAAGGGCCACCTTTAAAGAAAACAAAGTATGATTAGGGCAAGCAAAGAAAAAAAGGAAAGATGGTTGAATAGAGGTGATTAAATAGAAGTTGGATGTCTCAATAAAAAAGATGAAAAGAAAATGATATAGATGGAGAGAATTTCACTTCAGGATAAACACTGATCTCTTCGATGTGTCCCAAGAGAAGGTTGGTAGGCATGAGATGTAGCCACTGTGAAAAGATTGCCTTAGCTAGTGCATTTCAAAAAAGAAAGAAGAAACATAAAATAAAACACCATAAAAGCAGAGGAAGAGGAAGTTACTTGCAAAAATGACTGTGGAACACCTCATAGCTAAGGAAAAACACCGAAGTGAGTGATGGTAGGTAGTAGTGAATCAAAGTTGAGGAAGATGAGTATAAGTAAAGAGCAGAGGCAGAAGTCATGCTCAGGAGGTTGAGGTTAGGTTTCATAAATGAAGCGAAGAAGATCCAACAATTAGGGGCTAATTGAGATGAATAACCTAGATGGCGATCCGCATCATTGATGTGATTGCTGCAAGTCCTGAGGCCTTTCAAGACACCAAACCATCATTATTGACAGTGCAAGTGATAGCTGGCTTAAGAAAGTGAAAGGTTTCTTGAAAGACCAACCATGTCTCCTGCCAAGAGGAAGCGGACAAATGACACAGCCTAAAATAGCTTGTAGTCTGTAGATGATTGACCAAAGTCGATCAACCAAGACTAGTTGAGGAATCACTTTTGGCACGCAACTTAGCCCATGTTGATCAACCAACCACATTTGATCGATCAACCTAGGTGCAGAACTTGATCAAATGAGTGTTTGGTGAAACAACTTCTTAAACAACACATGACAAAAGGCATAACTCAAGTTTGCATGAACAATATGACACTAGCAACCGCCTAGCTAGAATCCCTATTGATGTTACCAGTATGCTACAGATACATGGTGATGTCCCATTCACCCAAGAGCATACTAATTAGCATGTCTGATACTTATATATACCAATAGGTATCCTTCTTTTAGATCATCTGCACTACATTACTGAAACTCTATGGAAATGTCGATTTGATCATCAAAGCATGCTCGGTGGATCACTTTCGTTGTTTGTGACTGACTCTATTGTGTTTGCATGTCGCCATCCAACTTTTCCTCGCTTTGTCAATTAGCTTCTTCTGTTGAAGACTTTCATATTATAATATATGTTTATACGCGCATGCACACACACATACATATATATATATATATACATACATACATATATATAAAGGCAACTCATGATACAAGTGACCTAAACCTCTAGTAGTTGAGGCTCAACTCATTTACAATTTGAGACAAATTAATTCAACTCGTATATGGCTCATTTATCTTGCAAGCTTCACTTATCAAGTCATAATCCAAATTGAGTTGTGAGTTGCTTGCAAGTGTGCTTGATTTGTTGCCAGTGCTTTGGAGACATGCTTCGATATTAGTGAAACTGACTTTGGATGAAGCCTAGGGTTGAATTTTCCATCTGGTTTCGTGTACCAAAATCAATTTGTTTACAAAATGGAATATGATCATTGTAGATTGATTTTGTAGTGTAATTCTCCTTTCATTTCTAAATGTAGAAAAATTAATAGATGATTTTGTAATGTAATACTCTTCCTTTCTTGATATACAACTTGTTTATGGAAAATAGAACAATGATCTAATCTTTGCGCCAATTTACATTACACATTTTGTAATTTATAAGAACTAGAAATGGACAATACTAATTCTAATCTAACAAGATAGTTATTTTTCTTGATTCCCATCTTAATGTAT
>JANHAO010022837.1:0-12064 GCA_026873985.1 Saraca asoca
TTGAATTATGACTTTTTCATTATATAATAATATAAGAGTACGTGTTATTAAATACATAATACCTCATAATTAAATCATCATCGGTATTTCAAATTACTGAAATTATTACTTTATTATTCAACAAAATTACTATTATACATAATACATCATTTGTAAGGATAAGACTATTCACTCACATCCAAGTTACAAAACTTACAGTAAATAAAATTTATATAGCATACCAGATTTTTCTTTTTATATAGCAAACCAACATGTTTACAGCAACCAGAATTCACATAGCAAATAGCAAACCAGAATAGCAACCAAAATGCCCACAGTAAACATTAACTCAGAATTTATACAACAACCATCATTCATACAACATACCGCAAATCCAGAATTCATGCAGCACACAGCAAACCAGACAACAACTAGAAATTATACATATAAGCAAAACAACTATCAACTCACATACAAATTGTAAATTTGAAGAAATATCAAACATTACAGTATCTATATTTTACCAGAAACATATCCCAATCATATTATCAAGAAATCCCCCAATTTCATCACCATTCATTTTCAACCATTCACATCAATTTCTTTATAATTTTCAATCAAAGTACTACAGAATAAAATTAATGATCCAGGATTACTCATCAAGTCCCAAAGTAGCTACCCTTAGCTCGTCACCGCTAGCAGCCCAGAACAGTTGGCTGGCTAAACCAGTTATAGACAAGAGAATAAGAAAAAAAATCAAGTTGCTATGAGCTCTCTCTCCAGTCCATAGACATGCCAGAAAGAAGAGAAAGGACGGCCACCGTTGAGGGAGTTGCCGGACGACGGCCATAACTGCCATGGCCGAACCACCCTACGTCAACGAAAAACCATATATGTTCCTAACAGTCCATCTGACGAAGAAGGGAGATACCGAGCTTTACTGAAACTCCGGCAGCACGCTGGAACTTTGAGGAAGAGGCCGGAGTGGCTCCGGCGTTGGGAGAGCTTTGGAAGTTTTCAGAGATAGCTCGAACCAAAGAGAAGAGAAGAGAAGAAAAAGAAACCAGAGAAAAGGTTAGTCCGATGAGAGGGGGCAGCTATATTTATAAATAAAAAATATTTAAATATTTTTGCATTTTGGCCCCTCACTTAAGCACCGCCTTATACGAAGGCTCATAACTTTTTGTCGCCTCAACAAAGGCCCAACTTCCAGAGACCTTTTCAATTTAGTCCCTATCGATTTTTCAGTTTAGTCCTTTTTAATTTAAAATTTTATTTTTATTTTCATGAATTTTCCAAGTGTTATAGTCTTTTTCCTTGCCTGTTTCCTTTGAGTCGAGTTTTCTTACCTATTTTTGAACTTGACCTTGACTTGGTCTAATACTCCACATCCAACCACATTTTTACAAAATTCTTGCATAAGTTTCTTCACCTATATCATTTTCAATCAAAATCCTCTATCAATTCCAGAAAATTGGCACTTGTTTGTGCAATTAGAAAAACTAAAACTAACTCAAGTTTCCAAAAAAATTTCATTCAAGAATATAAAAATTGATGTTATAACAATTCAAGTCTTTCAAAATTAATTAAGGGCTTACTTCTATCTTATCATTCTATCAATTAAACCTCAATCAATTTGAATAGATGCCTTATAATTGAACCGAATTTTGAAAAAGAAACCTTTTGTCTGAATGGATATGTAAAATTTCAAAAATTTAGCTTTTTAACAATATTTATTCAAATTGATTTATGACTTTTGCATATTATAGGCTCTTAAGATACAATCACAAATTAATTTGAAAATTTTTCTTTAAGTCTTTTGAATTTATGAATTAAATTTTTTGAAAAAAATTCAAGTTACATTAATTTATGATTTCACCTCAAAAAGATTTACAAAAAAAAATTGTAATCGATTCACAAATACATTAAACAAAAAAATATAAATAAATCTCATGTTCTTAAATCCACAAGAATTTTACATTACAAATTATGGATTCCATAAAATTTTTAAAAAAAAATCTACATAAACTTTAGCTTGGCAACATGAAAAAAAAAATAACTCTAATACTAATAGTGAGAAAATTGGATAAATTAAAATAGCCAATTAACTGATCTTTTGCATCATGTTACAAAACTTCATATCTATACATATAAAGTTTAATTGAATAATAATAAAATCATACCTAATGTTACATGAGAATCCATTATAGCAAAATACTTTTTTAGTAGATTCACTCCTTATAATCTTAGTAGAGAAAAAGGGAGAGAAATTAAAACTGAAATCTCAATAGAACAAGTAAAGCTCTATTAAGGTACAAGTTGAGATCTATCTTGCTATAATTTTATTGGGCTAACTGATTCGTCATCATTGGCCCAATAATAAAGCTTATACCACTAAAGTTTCTCAATGATCTAGATGTCATTATATGTCCAACAACTTAATCACATAATTAATTGATCCGAAATAATTAGTTATCATGGCATTCATTTAATTTAATAACATATAATTTAATTAAACTATGGTAATTCACATAAGAAAATTCTAACATTTTCTCTTTCATGTTACATTTAGTTAGATAGAATGAAATGACATGGATGACAGTTCTATAATTATGTTTGACATGTTAATGAATGGAATGTGCATGTCATTCCATAATTATATATGATATAAGAAAATATTCTAGTAATAGAATGGAAAGATGCAATCAATTATAATAATATCCTAATAAGAAAAAAAATAATAAAATATCTATTTAAAAACAATAAAAAAACATACAAAGTTTCAATTTCTCAAGTTATATATTAGTCATATATAAATTAAATAAGTGATATTACATTGCCAATAAAATAATAATTATAACATAAAAGTTAAATAATTAATTCATATTCTCTATGTCAAAAATCTCTAATATTTGTTGATATTATGATATTATTTTGTTCTTCAAGTATATTAGTCTTCTTTTTATAATTTTGACTCTTCTTATATATCAATAAATTTTAATTTATTAATTTTTATTTTATATTAAATAATTTTATATAATAAACATTATTTATTTATAAATAATATAAAATTTATTATTAAAAATATAATTATCAAAATATTTTGACAATAAAAATGTCAAAAAAAAAAGATATTATTTTATTATTTATTAATATAAAGATAATTTTAAAATATATAAAAGATCTAATAGACAAAATTATAAAAAAATTAATTTATAAATGATAGAATAATCGACTTCATTACTTTTGTGATAGAATAAATATTCTCTCTATAAATGGTACGTCTTTCCCTCCCAGTAATAAAAAAAAAAAATTTCACAATATCAAAGCTAAATGATTTGCAATATTTCCCCTTACTTGAATAGAATGAAATGTTAGGAGCGGCAACTATAATTGTCTGAACAAAACAGAATTATCTATAGAATATTCCTTGTTAATTTGTTATCAATTATTAAAATATGTGAACCTTCCTTTCTAGATTAGGCCGCATATAGATATTGGTCTGAAAACGTGATAACATACAAAGAATGCATATTTGTCTCGGGAATCAAAACTATAAAATAATGGAAATAAAATAATTATGATATTATAAGATATGATTTTATGGAGTTGAGTTTATATTAATTATTATGACTCTTATATATCTCAATTTTTTAAGATATGAAATTTTAATGAAAAGTCTTAATAATTTATATTTTTTATGAAAAGATAATGTTTAACTTAATGTAATTATCATAATTTTTTTATTATATCTTGACATCTGAATTATTAGTGATAAGAATATAGAATATTAATATATATATATATATATATATATATAATTCATTAACACGCACTCGAGTGGATTAAACCACTCGATATTGATTTGTTGAGGATTACATGTTAGATAGTATTGCTAGATGGCTATTCAATTATAAATCACCAATGTAAAAATATCCCGCCAGTGATGCGATGATTAATAAGACAAAAACCAAATTTCATCATGAATTTTTTAATTATAATTTTTTTGGCTAATAACTTTATTTATTATTGTAGAAAGAAAATGCCGAGTAATATGTTTTTCTATCTATTTTACATAGGAAATAAGGAGTCATTTGATTCATACAAGAAATAAGTTCTTATAAAAGTTAAACTTATCAAAAAATAAGTTTGTACATGAACTTTTCAAGAAATGTTGAGAGTTGTTTGGATAGTATTAATAAAGTAAAATTTATCAAAAAGTATGTTAATAATCGATTTTGATAATTGGTCAACCAGAGGTGCTGAAGTCCAAATTGCTATAAAAGATGGGAAGATGCAGGGAAACAACAAAAGAAAGAAGAGAGAAAAACAGAGTGATCATACAGGTTTTTAGCATGGTTCGGCTAAAGTTAGTACGACCTGTACGTCCACGATGATTGTATTTGTTATCTGTGGTTGTTTCCTTGTTTAATTTAACAGAGTTTCAATATATCGGTTCTCTCACTATTTTAGTAGAATTTCTACATGTATTTTTCACTCTTTCTTACAATAATCTTTTCCCCTCCTATTTATAAAAGTGTGGAAGGTTATAAGTATAATTTGACAAATTATAAAATCATCATTACTGCCACTGCGAGCAATAAATGCTGAGCATCAGGCAATAAATGTTGGCAAATTATTATCACTTTTTAGGGGTTGATTTGCCAGTTAGAAGCATTTCAGATTGTTGACTAGACTTCTGACACCCTGTGACTGTGCCTAGGGTGGTTTACTCGGCGACCTAAGGTTGCTGAATGACTCGATCTCACATTGGGCGATCTGTTGGCTGGCTGGCTTCTGCGGCTTCGCTCCAAAATGGGCCGGCGCCTTTTACATTGAGCTAGTCTATTAGGCTTTCACTGGCCCATTTCACTTAATCCCAAAAAATACTCATAACAAATTAAATTCCTATAAGGTATTTGATTCAATTGTAAATTTTCTAAGAAATATTATTAAAATGATTAAAATGTCATACAAAAAAGTTATACTCTCTTGTCATGAAAGTGGGTAAGTTTTAAAAATAGAACTCTTATCATTATTTAAATTTTATAAGGATAATGTTTTATTTTTGTTTCATTAAAAATATAGAAAGTAGAACTTACTTAGGGTAGGTTGGGTAAATAACTTTTCATGCTTTGTAGGAAGTAAAACTTCTTGAAAAGTACAACTTCCCTTATTTTTTAAGTTAGTGACCAATTAAACCATCCAAGCATTTTCTACTTCCCGTATACTTCTTGTGGAATTATTTGTAAATCAAACAAATTTTATGTTTTCACAATAAGTTAAATATTTTAAGAAGTAAATTTCTTTGCAAACTTTCATGTAAATGCTTAAAATTGTTTGGTTAACAATTAGAATTAAAAGTTTTACAAAAAGTTCCTCTTATTTGGGGGAGAGTAAGTAAGTAACTTTTCACATTTTTTGATAAGTAAACTTCATGAGAAATCTTACTTCGTTCATTTTATTAATTAATGGTTGACTAAATAATATATTCATCTACCATTTTTCAAAAAATTATATTCACCACAAAACTTTTTATCAATTAAATAACTTGGTCAGGCAAAATAAAGCATGTTGGCATCTTTTAAGTATTTAATTATATGAATGTTGTTTATTTTTCAAAAACAAACATATATTTAATCTTCATGAAGTCAAAAACATGCAACAACCAGATGTATAAATGCATCCGACCGAATTTTAAATTTTCAAATTTTAAAGGAAGGAACTCAAATTTGATTCATTTATTTAAGTTCCTTTATATATTAAATAAGTAAATTCAAATAAGCTAGAACTAATTTGTTTAACTTATTCAATTAAAATATAATTTCTAAAGAATAAAATAATATCCAATAAAATATGATCATCCATAAATAAATTGTAAAAAAATTCACACAATATAACTTTATACCATATAAACTAATATAACATTTATATCAATGTCAAGAGTTAAAATAATACGTGTAGTATTAAATATGAAGAATATATATGAAATATATTTATTATTATTATTTTAAAACAATTTCTATATTTATGAATTAAATGAATCCATCCTGAAGAATTTCAAAGTTAATTCATATATCAATTGAATCCTAATATTCGAAAAAAAAATTATGTTTAATTTTATGTTTATACTTATTTATTTATTGTATAAATTAAGTCAAGTTCTTATGCAAATTGAACTCAATTACCTTATTCCAACAACGACAAATCCTTTTCAAGTATTAATATTCCTATTAGATATAGAAATAAATGCACAAAAAATAGTCATTTTATTAATCTATAGTTGTATTAATTTATTCAAGATATTGGAAACTTCAATCGAGCATCTAGAATAAAGGGAAATTGATTCTTATTTGAGTCTAAACTTTCCCATCATTTTAAACCAATTAAAACAATAATGGAATAGTAAAATGAATAATTTAGTAATTTCAAACTTAGCAAAACTGTTAGTTCTTGCTTAAAAGAAATAAAATTGTAGCATGTTCTGTTAGTACTTGCTTAAAAAAGGATTATATTATATGTTTTTAACTTTATGACAATTGTAAATTTTTAAAAAATCAATAAATCATACTCAAAGAAGTTGAAATATTTAGTCTTTAAAAATTAGAATACATGTGTAATATGTTTAATTAAACATAACATTCACAACTCACAATTACACCAAAGACTTTTTTGTCTTCCAATATTCGCCAGATTGTATTATATGCACTATTGGCAAAAATAGGCCAACTCTTCGAGTAAACCAATTGGATTGAACATTGGTATTTGTAACGACTTAATTTAACCATGAAATTATTTTCATGATTAAGTTGGATTAAACCAATTAAAAGGGAAATTAAATCAATTAAAAAAGACAAGCTGAAACAAATTTTAAAAACTTAAATTTGGTTTTTTTTTAATTTGACTTCATATTGAGTTGTTTTTACTTTTTATTTTTAAAGTTGTAATGCAAGTTTTTGAGAGATATGTCAAATAAATAATCCATAACTATAATATTTTATTTGTTATTAATTTTTTATGGATCGAATATTGATTTTCATATATTGTATTTATCAGTAGTTATGTATTAGAAATTTAAATTTATAAGTTATATTATATTAATTATTTTTATATATAACTTAATTTAATATACTTAATTTTTTAATTATAATATTATCTCATTTGACTATCAATGGGTTGAACATTAACTGATAATTTTTCTAATTTAATATGTGATCATTTTTAAACCAATTAATACATCAACTAACTATTTTTCTAATTTAATATGTGATTCGTTTTTAAAACATTGATCATAGGGAAGTGTTTAGGTTTTTTGCCAATGTAATGCAAGATAATTAGATGAACATAAGAAAGAAAACTTAGAAATGTTTTGACAATAAGTAAGAACATTGAAATGTTTTTTGAAATGTCTCTCCAGGTGATTTAACAATTAATTAATATAGAATATATAATAAAATTCGTCTTGTTCTAGCTACTAAGTTAAAGTTACAACATTGTGATAAATTCATTTTATATAAGGATTGTTGATGTACACATGTTGTTCATAGATTAAAGAACTAATGATTCCGGAAGTTAATGAAGATGCAGATAATCATACAGAGAAAATTGTTTTATAAGTACTTGACCATTTGCCAATATGCAAAACAATTACTTTAAGAATTGGAAAACTTCCTTAAATTCAATGTTAATGGCTACATTTTTTTTGCTCTCTTTTCTCAATTTTAAGTAATTTTTAACTCGTAACTATTAATATTACAATATATAATTGATCATGATTGAATAATGATTTCAAAGATATAAACTTATTTTTTTTAGTGATTGTTCTTGACATTTGTTGCTAGATATTACATGTGAATAGTGATTAAAAATTGTCTCCTTTGTGATTTGAATAGTTGTGTTAATTGTGATTTAGCAAATTCAAAAAGAATTATTTTAAAATGAGGTGGCAAAAATTATATTACAATTATAAGAAGAACATTATTTAGCTCAAATACAGATACTTGAAGATAGACAGAATGTCAAAAAGCACCCCAAAAGAAAAAAAAAAATTAAGGATTTGGTTAGGAGAACATCCTCAAGTTAGAGAGATGTTAAAGTTGGTGGGGGAGGGAACAAATGCCCCTAGACGAATATATTGGGTATTAAAAAATTCTGAAAGATTTAAAATTTTATGAAATTGGGCAAAAGGCATTTTAAGAGGGTTTGGAATTAGGAATGATAACGGGACGTGGGCGGGGAATGAGGTCCCGTCCCCAATCTCCGTCAAAAAATTTTTTTCTATCCCTGTCCCTGATCTCCATTGAAGAATTTTGGCCCATCCTCGTCCCCGATCCCTACAGGGATCTGTGGAGAATTTTTTTAAAAATTTTAAATATTTATTTTTTATTAAATAATATAAAATTAATAAAAAAATATAAAAAATAATCAAAATTTAATAAAAATTAAAAAATTAAAAAATTAAAAAATAAGATAGATTATGAAGGAAAAAAATATAAAAAAAAATTAAAAAAAAAAAAAATTTTAGGGTGGGGAGCGAGGCGGAGAGTGTAATCCCCAACCTCGATTCTGAAACTTTTTTGGGGAAAATTTTTTTTCTCATTCCTATTCCTTGTTTCTCGAACCTTTCCTCGAACAGGGATTCTTCATTGGATCTCCGTCCAATTGGTGTTAATTGTTATCCCTATTTGGAATAGTGCAATGCATGGAAAAAGAAATCTGAATTTAGGCTAAAAAAAGGAAGATGGAAATGATAAAAGTTGAAACTATCTGATCATTAAAACATAATATACAAATTTCAATAAGAAAGGAGCCACACTCTAAATCTCCATTGTTCATACGAGAGATCTTGCTTATGTATCAAGAGAATTAGCTGGTTTCCTTACTATTTGAATTTAAATTTGATGAAAGGTCATAAAAAGATTAAAATTTTCATGAATCTATTAAGGCCATTCTTTCCTTACTATGTATGTGAGTTTAAATTTGATGAAAAGTTGTAGAAAGGTTAAAATTTTTATGAATTTATTAGGACCAAAATAAATAGTCCTATTTTGACTAATTGAGAGAAATAAATATCGATAAAATAAACAATTCTTTACTATCACACCTAACCTCTCAATTGGAACTCCAATAAACTGGACTTTGTTTCATTTTAAAATGAATTATTTTTAATTCTTATTTTAACTTGTTTCAGTTTAATTACAATTTTAGCTTTTTTTTCAATATATAAATTGATTATATTTATTCACTTTAAATAAAATATTTTATTATAATCTTTCAAATATATAAATTGGATTAAATTAACTTTAAATTGATAAATTTCCATTAAATTTAAGATGAAAAATCTTAGTTGGCTCTAAAGGGGTTTCAAGCTAATAATTACTTGAAGTTAATTAATGAGATTTACCTTACCATGTCAGAAAATGTTCAGTCTACCAACGTGAAAACATTCTAGATTTGATCATTAGCATAATGTTACCTATTAATTTTTCTATCAATGATTGGCAACTTGAAGCCTCATTAAAGATTTGTGTGTCTTCGATTTCATGAAAATTATTATTATAAATTTAATTTAATTTAATTTATATATTAAAGGAATTAAAATTGAATGTTATATTTAAAAAGAATTAAAGATAATCAATTTATATATTAAGAAATCAAAACTATAATTAAGCTTAATTATATTATTATGAAATGATTCACTTTAAGCGGAAAAAATATTTTTAATCTTTTAACTTTCACTCGAGTTTTAATCTTATTAGATTTTATTTGAAACAAATTTATTCTCTAGTTTTCAAAAAATGTGCAATGTTATCCAACTTGCCATCTTACATGATTAAAAATAATCTTATGTGCTTACATGTATTTTTTTTTTTTGCTTTTATTTTTTTTTCTTTTTTCCTTTCTTTTTCTCTCTCTCCCTTATCTTCCATTTTCTATCTTCCTCTAAACCTAGAGCCAAGCACTGATATTAATTTGACCCATATACTATCACTTTTATCCATCATTGGAGTGATATTAATTTGACCCATAAATTGTCACTTCTACCCATCATTTTTTTACGATACTAAAACATTCCTTTTTTATTAAATAAAAGAAAAGTACTTAAACGTAATTAGATATGCTAAGTTGTAGTGATACTTTTTTAATCTAATAAAGGTGTTAAATAAAAAATTTGATCAATTTGAATCAACATAAGCATAAAAAGAAATGGAAAAATAGAAAAATCATTAATAACCTTAGAAATACGATTCAATGTTACATGAGAGATAGAGAGAGAGAGAGAGAGAGAGAGAGGAGAGGGAAAGTAGAAGAAGTTGGTAACAATGAGGGTAAGGAAGGATTAGGGACACTATAGGAAAATGGAACACATTGGAGAGAAGGATTAGGGACACTATAGGAAAATGGAACACATTGGAGAGAGAGGAAAAAAAAAAGATAAAAACTATGTAAGTACATACAGTTACCTTTAGTCATGTAAAATAATAAGTTAAATGTTATGTAAGCATCTCCATTTAAAAATCAAATGAAGTTAGTTTAAGTAGTAAAATTGCATATTTTTAGAAAATTATAGGATAAATTTGTTTTAAATAAATTTTAGAGGATAAGATTGAAATTTTAATGAAAGTTAAAGGATCAAAATTACATTTTTATCTTCACTTTATTAAGGATTTTGCTAGAATGATAAAATCAATTTCATTTGACATAAGATAAATATTATCTTAATAACTTCACTCTTACATTGTTATTTTATATACCATAATATCATTAAAATCAACTTCTCATTTGAATTTCATACATTTTTAATAATTTTAAATAAAAAAATCATTTGTAAAACTCTTGGAATTATTATTTTTAACACAACTTGTAAACATTATAAGTTGTTATAAATAAACTAAAATTATTTCCATTGACATGAATTCAATTCAAGATAAAAAAATTAATAATAGTTTCAACGCATAAAAGATTTATCAAGTTCAAAAAAAAAAGAAGCTCCATAGTAAATTATACATTTATTAAAAAAAACTATAAAAGAATTTGGTGTGAATATAATTATTTTAAAAAGAAAGGAACTTGGCTTATGTGAAGCATATATTAAATTGTCACATCAATTGTTAATTAGCATTAACGTATCTGAATATTATAACAAAGCCGTATAATATAACACAAAATATAACGCAATATACTTTACACATGTAAAATAAAAAAAAAATCCTCTCCAAGATGCTTGAAGAAAAAATCTGAGAACTTTTTAGGAATTTTTTTTTTCATAAAAACTTAATTTATATAAATTATACTTTTCATAAAAGACGACTATTATTAACTTTGAAATTAATAAATTGTATTTAATTTTTAAACAAAGTGCACAAAAATTTGACAATGATGCTATCAAGCCAATCAAAATCTTATTAATGAAATAAGAAATTTAAATCCAACAATTTATAATAATTCAAATTTAATAATTATAACATAAATACGATCAGCTTTTTAATGAATATAGTATTCCTTTCGCAGGTGGTAAGTTGCAAGTACCTTGTAAGTTGTGTGCCATCTTGTGTTATTTATTTACTAAAATAAACAAAACTTACAAAGCGAAGTCTCCTTCCTTCCTTCTTTTTCTCGGATTGGAATTTTTGGACATTTTCCTGCAGAATAGAGAGAAACAAAGGAATCGATATTCACGTCGTCGTTTTGAATCCAAGATTGTGAGGGATAATCCGGTGAAGAAATTCAACTGCTGACGAAGAAGGGGAAGAAGAAAAAGGAGGAAATGGCGGCGAGGATGAGGAACGTGGCCAGCAGTAGCAGAAACGGCAGAGGGGAAAGCGTTGTGGTCGATTGTGGAAGGCGTCGAAGCTCCTGCGGTTACTGTAGATCCTCCGGTCGCTCAAGCATCTCTCACGGTCTGTTTCTTCGAATTACTTTTATAAAGTTCGTCTTTTTGTCTTAGTAACTTCTTATTTGGTTCAATCTAATGCTGAATTATGGGTTTTTGTTACTGGCTTTGATTCTTAGTTGGATTTGGAACGTTTTTCATTTGCTCCACCAATTTGAGATGTTGTGAAATAGTTCAATCCCACCAAGCAAG
>JANHAO010022838.1:0-12075 GCA_026873985.1 Saraca asoca
TAATCAGTCCAAGGGTTGACACTTGAAGATTAATGTGAAGATCTTGTTCCTTCATTTTGCATTCAAATTGCTGGTCACTTCTCCTTTCCTCTTTGTTTTTATTGTGATATCTGAGTTGGATGGATCCATTTAATTTAGATATTAATATGGTTATTGAGATTTTGATAATCACCTTTAGAAATAGGATAGGAAAAACTAAGCAATGCATTGAGATTGTGATGGATTATTTGTGGCTGAGTTTTGCATAAGACTTATTAATCATTTTAGGGATCCTTGTTATGATTATCAACAATTGAATGAATATTTAGTAATCAAGGATGCATTGATCTCAAGTTGAATCCCTTGGCTGGTTGGTTTATTTCTTCTATTTTAGCTTCTGCATGTTAGTGTAACTATAGGATTTAGTTACTGCCAACCCCCCCTTTATTTCTACCTCCTAATCTGATTGATATCATCATACTAAAATGATCCAAGGGCTCAACCTGGTGTTGCCTATACTACAAGTAGTTTAGGTAGCTTCGATTTTATAAATTTCTAATATGATCGATCTCGATAGCCGCATCAACTTGTAATTAGAATTATATCTGTTGGAGGAATAGGGGAGGATATCTATTGGGAGAATAAGGTGGATGATGATGATTAACATCTGTTAGGTAAGGTTACCTTTAGAAATTACCTATTGGATTCTAGTTGTATATAAAAATACTAAATTCTTTTAATCATTTGCAAAGTTTGTGAAATAAAAGCAACATTAGTGGTTTTTCTCTATTGAATTACTTGAAATTATTTTGGAAAATGAGATGATATTGTATTTGTTCTTAC
The DNA here is from genome assembly GCA_026873985.1 of Saraca asoca. Lineage (NCBI taxonomy): Eukaryota > Viridiplantae > Streptophyta > Magnoliopsida > Fabales > Fabaceae > Saraca > Saraca asoca. The sequence continues at coordinate 823 of JANHAO010022838.1, forward strand.
TATTTTGGATCTCTCCACATATATATATATATCTGTGTGTCTGTGTATTTTACTAGCTTACTTTTGATTATGAGTTATAAATTAATTATTGGATTTCCAAGGGATTATCTGCTCATTGGATTTCTATAAAACTCATCCTATTTTCTTTTTTATTTTTAGAGCCTGAGGCCACTCCTACTATTGACCCACATTCATCTGGACTTGAATCTGTTCTTTGATTGGGTAACCTTCTTTTATGGAGCTTAAATGCTTATTAATGGTGATATTTTGGCTGTTGGTGTAGTTAAATCATGCATATGATTGTGTTTGGTTGTTGCCCAATAGTTTGTACATAATGTTATGTCTAGGCTTCTATGGTCTTTTGTTCAATTGTACAGGCTGTGAGTAGGCATGTAGCCCTCAACTAATGTATTAGCCTAGTGCCCAGGATCTGAAAAATAGAGGAAACATTATCGAATTTTTGTTAGAAATCTAATGAAGTATTTTAATAATCATGTCTGTGTTGTTTATGTATCCTCACTTCTTACATATTTTATACTCGTGTAATTGCATTTCATGTAAGAGGTGTGTCCCATCAAAAATTTTACTGTATTGTTAGGCTTGTAGAAGGTTACCTATTAGTGACCTTCTATGTCGGTCACATGTCATGGATCAAGATGTAACAGGAAATGTCCATTCTGTAGGGAATGGTCATTTCATCAAATGATAGAATCTTCACTTGATTATAAAAGTAATAGAATAGGTCATTCCATCATTCTTGGATTGATTTTTTACATCTTTATCCCTTATATATTTTTCATATATTCCAAAATTATCCTTATATTAATAAATAATAAAATAATATTATCTTTTCAATAATTTTACTATAAAATATTTTGTTAATTATATTTTCAATAATGGAATTTATAATAAGATAGTTGATACTATTTATAAAACAAATATTATTCATAATACAAAATTATTTAATATAAAATAAAAATCAATAAATTAAAATTTATTTTTTAATATATAAGATGAGTCAAAATTATGAAAAGAATACTGACATACTTGAAGAATAAAAAAAAAGGAAATGAAATGCTACATAACTTGAAAATTTGAAGCCTTACTTATTTTTTATTGCTTTTAAAAAAATATTTTATTATTTTTGTTATAAGGATATTATAGTAATTTATTAGTTTTTCTCTATTCTATTCCTACAGTGTTTTGATGTATCAAATATAAAAATAGAATAGTACCAAACATAATTATAGAAATAGTTATTCCATTCCTTTTCTATTTCTACTCTCATTTCATTTCATTCTATCTAGCCAAATGTAACATAATAATCATTATAAACTTATTTATATCTTTGATTTGTTTTAAAATTGTTAAGTGGGTAAATTTTTACTTTATATTTGTATCGTATATAAACACTTATATAATTAATGAATCAACGTTTATTTATGCAAAGAGTTTTATGTTAAAATTTTAATTGAAGTTCTTAGATTTTAGACCAAAATTATTTATGCTATATTGCATGAATACGTACATAATGTAATATAATTAATGATAAAATAATAAAATCAGAAGCAACCAGAATTGTAGCAATTCATTGCCGCAACAAATCAATAATTGTCATGGCAAAGAATCCTGTATTTCATAGTAGAAGAAAGAACATTGCTATCAAGCATCGCTTGATTCAAGAAGCTATTGAAGATGGAGAAGTCCAATTGGTGTGTTGTAACACTGAAGATCAACTTGTTGATATCTTCATTAAGGAAAGAGAAGTTCTAGCAGGTCAGAGAAGCTTTAGGAGTTCAAGCATTGCAGATTAAGGGGAGTGTGTTGAACATAATGTGCAAGAATAATTATTTTATTAGGTGTTATCAATTGAGTTGAATACTATAGTTGTTTAGTTATTGAATTTTTTGTTTTCAATTAGTTCTAATGTGATTAAGAAACCTTACATTGATAAGATTATCTTTGCTATAAACATGCGAACAATTCATTCAAGCACTTAGGTTGGCTAATAAAAGCATTGGAATCTGTGTTTCTTTCTGTAACGATCAATTTGTCATAAAATTCAACTCCTAGAGAGGAAAAAATATGCAGCTCCTAGGAATATATGAAGTCATGCATTACGTCAAACGCACATGACATCCAAGTTCAGGTGATCGTGCTTTATACTCTTAATTAGTATCAAGACTTGAGTGACTTGTTTTTTGTCCTATTAATTGACGCACAACGCTAATAAAAGTCTTTGCAATAAAGAAGCGTACGATAAGGACTGAAGTGGTTGAGTGCACATCAGGAAACTTCAAAGATGATTTTTATTTTTTTTATTCTTATTGCCTTTGTGCGTGGACCACTTTGTTCTCTTGCTAAACCCGCAAATTCTTCCCGTAAATTATCTATTTTATATTTAATATTCATAATTATTAATTTTTATAATTAATTATTTTTAATTTTAAATAAATAATAAATTATATTTATATAAGATTTTTTTTATAATTCTAAGAGAAATATAAATATCGTATTATATTAATATAAATATAAAAATAATTTTTTTTTATAATTCTAAGAAAAATATAAATATCGTATTATATTAATATAAATATAAAAATACGACGATCAGGTTTTTCTAATTACATTAGATAAATAAATCATGTTAAATTGATCAATATATCTCAAAATAAAAAAAAATTAAAAAATAATTATAAGTTAAATCATTTTCAAATTTAAATCACAAAATCTTTATATTATGTTTGAATTTTTCTTAAAATTTTATATCAAATTCCTTCAAATTGCTTACATGATAAATGATAAGTGTTAAATGTAACTATTTTAAAATTAAAAAAATTAATTATAAAAATTAATAATTATGGATGTTAAATGCAACATCCAAATTCAATGGGGGTAATTTATAATTTTTTTTTTTGACGTAGTCTGTTTGTTTGTTCTATCTTGGATGCAAATTTATGCCGTGGAAGAATTTGAATAATCTTAAACAAAAATTCGATTTTGGCAAACTGCTCTCGTGAACTGTGAGTTGCAGAATTTGACTTTTAACTCATTTTACCTCAAACTTTTTATTGTTAAACTTGAATCTAACGTATTGAGAACATTCTGCAAGGAACATTTATGTACATAAAGTCATTCAAAGACATAATCAATTATAGACTGTGTTATATACCATTCATTCAATTACATAATCAATTATAGAAATCAATGAAAGTCTACGAATTTCTCCGGTCTACAAAATTGCCACCATTTTTTGCGTTAGACTTAACAGCAACGATGTAGACTTAGGTTGGCTAATAAAAGCATTCGAATTTGTATTTCGTCTTTGAAACGATCAACTTGTCGTAAAATTCAACTCCTAGAGAGGAATAAATATGCTGCTTCTAGGAGAATATAAAGTCATGCAGTGCGTCAAACGCACATGACATGCAAGTTCAAGTGATCGTGCTTTATACTCTTAATTAGTATCAAGACTTGAGTCACTAGTATTTTTGTCCTGTTAATTGACACACAACGCTAATGTAAGTCTTTGCAATAAAGAAGCGTACGATAGGGACTGAACTGGTTGAGCACAAATCAGGAAACTTCAAAAGATGGTTTTTTTTTTTTTTATTGCTTTTATTTGTAGGCCACTTGTTCTCTTGCTAAACCTGCAAATTCTTTCCCTCTACTCTCCCTTACTTTAGTGTAGTTAAAAAGATTACATTTATAATTATTAATTTTTATAATCAATTATTTTTAATTTTAAATAAATGATAAATTATACTTACATAAAATTTTTTTATAACTATTGAAAATATTATATCATACTGGCACAAAGATAAAAAAGAAGGATTGCGGTCATATATATTTTTTTTACTTATGTTAGACAAGCAAATCATACTAAAATGATTAAAATATCTAAAAGATAGGGAAAATAAAAAAAATTGTATACAAGTTAGGTCGCTGTCAAATTTAAGTCACATGTCTTTCACACTATACTTGAATTTTCAATAAAATTTCATGTCAAACTGAACAAGTTTACTCTCTCAAATCATTCATGAGATGGATGTTGAGTATTTAATACAACTACCCAAAATTGAAGGTGTTGACGTCGGATTTTGGTATTGAGCCAAACTCTGGCCAACAAGAGGATTCTTTCGGGATCTCTAACTATAAACTGGTTTAGACACAACAAATCAGCAAAACACACAAGGAAGAAGGGAAGAGCAGCAAGAAGATACAAGGTTTTTAACGTGGTTCAATCAAATTCGGATAAAACCGGACCCTATGTCTACGGTGATGTATTGTAGTGAAAGTGTTTCTACGGAGGTCTCAACATACAGGTTTTCTTCCTCTCAATGTTTTGGCATATACTGGTTCTCTCTTTCAATTGGCAAAGTTTCTGCCTACATCAAGACACACTCTTGCAGAAGGCCCCTTCCTCATATTTATAGAGGAGAGGAGGTTACAATGGTAATTTCATATGCAATAAATCTATTACATTAATATTTATTATACAAGACAGAATAAACAGACATAATCCTATTATTCGGCTGCTACAAATCGTCTTCAATAGGTGGGCCCAACGTGTCTGCTGGGCAAAGTGTGAATGGGTCTTCTGTCTAGCAAGCTCACAGGTTGCTAGTCATACTTCATTAGCCAGATCGTTCAGTCTGAGGACATGCCTGTCCTTGGGATGGAGAGGTCGAGCTTGTTCTATCATGCACAAGCTCGAGCTGAGGAGGTCGCTTCGCAACATGGACTGATGATAGAGCGATATGAGTGTTCTTCAAGTTGGTCCCTTACCGCTCTCGGGCCGTTCACAGGTCCATCTGGGACAAGCCAAATTTCACATATAACAGAAGGAAACCTATTATAAATATTAATAATTGTGGATGTTAAATACATCTACCTAAAGTTCAAAGGAGTAATTTATAATTTTTTGTTTGACATAGTCTCTTTGTTTGTTCTGACTTGGATGAAAATTTTTTGTTGTAGAAGAATTTTAGTAATCTCATATAGCATAAATTCGATTTTGGCAAACTTCCTGTGGACTCTGAGTCGCAGAATTCGAGTTTAATTTATTTTACCTGAACTTTTTATGGTTAAACTTCAATCCAACGTATTGAGAACTTTTGTGGAAGTAACATTTATGTATATAGCTTTACTCTTAGAACAACATCCCTCAATCTTAAAATGTACAAAAGAAATACTTCTCTTTATAAGAATTTTATAATAATATATGTGTCACATCTCAAAATTTTGAAATGCGATTGGTATAGATAGACACTTGATGGCATCTATTTACAAGTCTTACCCTTATTTTCTTGATGCATATTACCTATTAAACTTCAAAAGAACACCAATAATTTTTTTTTTCAAAAATACTTGTGATTTTGATTTACTAACTGTTATATGTGAAAATAGGCGCGGTCTAAGAAGGCTCACGAGGAGTCTGAGACCAGCAAAGTAGTCCTGATGTTATCCTGCGAAGTAAGCCTCACCTCATGACACAGCATGAAAACCACAAGATCAGCTCGTCAGACAGCCGAGTACCCTGCTCGAGCCTGTTATCTCGCTGCAACGGTTCCCATGACGCCCTTGAGATAAGAATTCCCACTCGGAACGCATAGCACCTCACTACAGTAGCATCAAGCAACTGACGACTGACAGACACAAGTCTACAGTCGACCAAGGGGGCCCACCCCGCAGCCTACATTCTGCAATAGCCGAATTGTAGCCTCTTTGTTGTCTTTTCCATTTATAGTTTGATGTAACACAACTGTAGCTTGTAATTAATGCATGTAACATCTCCTTCCTCTATAAATAAGATTGCCCTGTTAGAAGGAAGAGGCCGAACTCTGTAAGCAGAAACTCTGCCAAAACCATTTCTCAATATATTCCCACTATGGATGTAGGGTCCGGTGTTGCCCAGATTTGGCCGAACCACGTTAAACCTTGTATCTTCTTCTCCTCTCTTCCCTTCGTCTCTGTTTATTTTGCCGTTCTATTGCATCCGGACTAGATACAGGCTTGAGATCCTGAAGAATCCCTTCGTTGGCTGGAGTTTGGAGCACAACCAAAATCCGACATCAACACTAAGAAAAAAGCTTATAACAAATTTTAGTAGAATTTTATCTATATAACCTATTTTTCAGTATCAAAACTTTTCATACAAATCTCAATTTTTTATAAATATTACAATATATAAAAGCATGATGATTCAATGCATGTATACATGAAATTGTTTATTGCCAACTATTCTTCCAAGTATTGTGTCATTCTTCTCAGATTTGGTTGGTCCTTGAGGTAATGAACAAATCTGTTACCTAAATCATTTTTTTTTTCATGGAAAACATAATGAGTTATAACGAAACCCAGTAAATAAATCACTTAATTGGTACACAGTTTGCTATTAAAATGCAATTACACCAATATCACAGTTGTCAATCTACACCTGAAATAAAACACGATAATGTATAGTTTAACCAACACAGACATACGATTAAACAGTGTTTATTTACTTCCAATTTACGGATCGTATATATGAAGAAAGAGTGAGCTATTATCCCACTCATCTATTTTCGTTAGTTGAAAGTCATGAGACCTCATAGGTTTAATTCTAGTTCCAACATCCTACGCTTATAAATTTTGATCACATCCATTGACACTTATGAAACACAATTTCACTACTTTCCATTGTCAACATTTAAACAATTCTGATAAATGTTACTAATTTATGCAATTATTCAAACAAATGCTTGAACATACCAAGTTATAAATCAAACAATTAATGCTACAAGAGACATTCTCCATATAGTTTCATAACTTAATCTTGCTATTTATCTGTCTATAAGTCCACAAATTCTTCCCCACATTCATGAAGCCCAATGTATCCTTTAACACATGATTTCAAAAGTCTCACCATGATCATCACAACTAGACCAAATATAAGTACCCAAGGTATCTAACTCATGGTTCTACATGCCAATTCATTGATAAAACTCTTATGGAAAAATGGGAGTTATCTATCCACCAAATTAACACATAGTCATTTTTAGGATACCATTGCAATTGTTTCCAAACATTAATTTAATATTCAAACAATTCCCGTAAACTAATTTTTTTTTTTACCAATAATCAAGCCATTTTCATAATTACCATTTATAATCTCCAATTGCTCATATCATCACATTCTCTCAATTTCGACTTCTGACTATTGTATACTATTTTCATTCACATTTATAATCTCCAAAACTATGGCATTTGAGTTTTAACAACTCTAACCATTAAATATTTCAAAGCCAAGAACAATGTCATACACAATCCAATCGTTTTCTACTTGAGGACAATATATGGTGATGGAATCCACCTTGTTTACCTCACATTTAGTAACATGAAACTATTATGTTCACATACCATTTAATGTCAATTCACAACTTACACTTAATCATTTATCATTTCAATGAATTATAAATAAGAACATTTACTAAACTCAAATCAATTCACTTTTATGCACATAATCATTCAAGTCAAACACTTTCAATTCAATCAATTAACAACATACAAATTAAATGAGAGTTGGATACATGAACAAGTTTCTTTACGCAACATACCACACAATTTATAATTTAGTATCAGAGCTCCATTCACCTTACCACTCCAACGGTTATAACTCCCCCTTATCTCTTCATTGATTTCATGGCCATGTTAGTATAATATATATATATATTAAAAATATTTTTGAAAGTTCCTTAAAGAACTTGCTCCATGAATCCAATTTCCAATTCACACATAACTTATCAAGATACACACATCAAATCAGTTCAAATACTTATTTCACATTCAAGAGGCCACTCACAATTTTAATTTACATTTGTTAGTTTCTTGAAGAATCCTTCAAGCATCCATATCAAATAATTCATAAACTCAATCACACAATTCATAACACATTTAATACAATGATAATATTATGCTAATCAATCATTCCTTCATTCAATCATTTCCAATTTACAAATCAATCAAAATAACAATAACAGTCCATTACTTAGACATCCTATTATACTATCACTACCCTAACGTGCACCATTTACAATAACACAACAACGAAAATCTCATGACTCAAGTGAACTAATAAACAATTGATTTCATAAACCCAATCATACAATCCATAAAACTATAGAGAAAAAGTTATAGGCAACAACTCATTCGCTTATAATGTATAAAAAATATTCCAACATATAGTTTTTTTTCTCTAGGGTTCACAATTCAAACCACTCATTTTTGCACTAATTTTCATGATCATGCTCTCAAAAACAAAGCATGCATTCATGCCTTTGCAATTTGAATCAAAAATTCAACTAGTTCTATGTGATTTGAATTGACCTCTCCTAACCCTATTTTTGATTATAATCTTGATCCTAATCACATGCAATTCTGGACTTCTTGAAGGTTTGCAAATTCAGGCGAGCAAACTTGTATTTTGAACTAAAACTTCTTAGGTCAAATCGAAGCATTCATATCTGACTCTCATGATTCTAGTCATAATTCTACTAGAATTCAAGATTCTGGGCTCATGATCATGCTCACGATCATGATCAGACGTCCAGTTGCATGCACTCTTACAGCATAAAGACACATTTGTACAAGGTGACTCCCATTTTCTTAACCTAACTTCATATAGTTTTCAATCAATTCTAATATAATTGTAACACATTAGTAAATAATTTTAAATTTGGTGGACTATAATGAATCATTTAAATTTTACGTTATGGCTAAAGCATAATTTTCCCCTTTCTGAAGGACTATAGTAAGTATGTTAAAGTTTTGTTGGAGCCATAATGCAATTTCCCTTTTTTACTTTTTTTCCTTTTTCCACTGATGCTCCCTTGGTTTTGTCTCCATTTTTTTGGAATGTCCCTTGAAGCTCTCTCTCTGCTTGTTTTCTTTCTTCTTCCTTGATCTCTGGCATTCTTGCTACCTTTTGGCTTCTTCTTCTTGCTTCTCTAGTTTAGCATCCTCTTTTCCTTGTTGACTCTCTAGATTGAGCTCTGTTTTGCCTAAAATTGTAGCAATGATCAAGCCCCTATTCTAGCTTTGCTTCTTTCTCCTTCTACCATTTTTTTTATGACCAGAGTTGCTAGCTCAATTGCTCTTCCTTCTCTTCCATCTAGTCTCCTCCCAAGCAGTAGCTTGTCATCAATCTTCTTCTCCTCCAGTAATGTAGGCTAGTTCATTCAACCACATGTATTTTTCTCTACTTCCAGTGACTTTTCCAATCATGGGGTCATGTAGCACCGCCATGCTCCTTTTTGAACTACCACAAATCAATAGCATAGCCACTCTACTTCAACTCATCTCTTTCCTCCTCTTTCTGAATAGCTTTTTTGGTAGGTGTTTTTTGGTCGATCTGCTTGCTAACACCACCGTAGAGAGCAACCGGCCAATCCTACCTTGCTAGTGACAATGACCACCTCCTCTACCTTAGCCAGCTTCCCCTTCCCTGCTAGTGTAGTGTAGCCATGACCCCAATTTTCTAGCTAGCCACCTTCACTGTTCCACTCATTGGTGGTGACTAGCCACCCATCACTTTTCAATAGTTGGTGGCTTTATTTTGCCTTCTCCATGCTTCTCTAGCCACACACTTAAAACTTAATATGCTATTGGATAGTGAGTGCCTTCTAACCATTTATTAACTTAGAAATTTCTTTTGCATTTAGAATGTATCATTTTAGTTAGAAATTGATCCTAGACAATTTTGATAGGTGTTGGCTACTAGGTTATCGATTCAGTATGATTCAAGAAAAAGAAATTTAAGGTTATCTTACTTTTAAAGGTGAGTAGATAATCCTACTATTTTTGTGAATCCCTTATTACAAAATAATAATTTTGTTACGTGGAATATTACAATTTCTAAATACTTGAAATTTTAAAGGTAGTTTGCTTTGAAATTATAATCATATGTTATGCATATATAAATATGAATCACTATAGCATATATGCTCTTTTTATATTGTTTACTGCTTTTGGAACTAGTGACTAAATTATTTTGCTATACCAGATTTCTAAAGTTATTAAACTATATGATACATAAAATGAAAGACAAAGTCTTTTGATCACTGAATTTATGAACTAATTGAAATTTGCTCCTTATTTTTGAATACTTACGGTATTATGACATATTTTGTTGATTGATTATTTTTGAAATTTGAATCCATTAGAAATTCCTTTAGAGAACTTCCAAGTGCACTTGAGATCAGAATTATATTTGTTAGAGGAATAAGGAGAGTATATTTGATAGGACCATAAGATGTATGACAATATCTGATATCTATTAGGTATGGTTACCTTTAAAAATTATCCTTTGGATTCCAATGGAATTTAGAAAACCCAGAATCTTTCTGAAACTGAATATTTGAAAATTTCAAAAGATTTTAATGATTTTCTTGTGTTTATATGCTGATGAATATTTCTCATAATATTGTACTTTGCTTTATATTTTAACTTATTAATTACTATATTTACTGACATGATTCCTCTAATGAATTAAAGCTTCTAAACTTTTACAATGTTTTTAAACTATTGATTTTGTCCTCACAAATGCATGATTCACTATTTTGTTTCTAAATATAAATTGCAACTAAATTTTGGTTTTTCGATGGATTATCCAGTCATTAAGTTTCTAAGAAACTCACTCCATTTTCTTCCTATTTTTCGAAGTCTAAAGCCACTCCCTCCATTCATCCTATCATTCTGGTTTAGAATCTACTCCCTGATTGAGTAGATTCCTACTTGCAGTGCTTACGGTATATTGATGGTGTGATTTCGACAGTTGGCATAGTTAAAATGTACATATGACTTTTCTAGTTGTTGCCTAGTAGATTGTAGGCTTTGTGTTATCTAGGTTGCTATAGCCTTACTTTTGCTATCACTACTAGAAATCTGCCATTTAGCGAGGAAAAAATCCCTCGCTAATCATTACTAATCCCTCGCTAATTCAGATTTAGTGAGGGATCAAATCCCTCGCTAAATCCGTTGCTAAACAGCGCGTCGCTAAAATTTAGCGACGAAAGGAGGATTTTCATCGCTAAATTTAGCGAGGGAACTCAGCGAGGGATAAGTCCCCTCGCTAAATCCCTCTCTAATCTGTGAAGGACTTATCCCTTGCTGAATTCAGATAATTTTGTGAGGGATAATTCCCTCGCTAAATCCCTCGCAGATTAGAGAGGGATTTAGCGAGGGGACTTATCCCTCGCTGATTTCAGATTATTT
>JANHAO010022839.1:0-12065 GCA_026873985.1 Saraca asoca
TTGGGAACTTCCAAATATTCCTGATCATGAACTTTATCAAAATAGTTTTCAGTTTTTCACTAAATCCAAATATGTGATTAAAACTAAAGAAAAGTTTATAAATATTGATCCTTTGGTGGAAGAATTTGTCCTTCTATCAGAAAAAGATCTTAAAAGGTTTAGATCAAATTATAATTACATGCATGTTAGTTGTGTGCAAATTGCTGCAAGTCCCATGACTAGATTAGGATTAAATACAGCCATATTACTAGTTCTTAGGGACAATAGGCATAATAACTTCAATGACTCTCTGGTAGGAGTAGTTGAAAGTAATGTATCCCAAGGACCAATTCATTTCAATAGTTTTCCAAATATTTTAGTCTGCCTTAGGGAAACCTTTAAGGAACCTTCGGTAATCTTAAATGTCAAATTACACGATTACGACATGAAGCCAGGAACCATTCTTATAGTAGTAACCTATAGAATCAAATATAAATTGCACAATTCCAGACATACTAGATTGATAAAACCTCCTAGTCTTAGAGGTGAAACAACTTACTTCATGACTGATACCTCTAAAGCCAAGATACAAAAGCCAATAGTCACCAAGTGGGATAAAATAAATTTCCCACGAGGCTGGTCTTTGCCAAAAGCAGTTAGACCACAAATCATGAGTTCTGAAATAGCTAGAATTGTTTAGCATGATTCTGGACAAGTAGATCTATTCTTTCATAGGAATAGTTTAGATCTGCCTAGGATTTCTAAACCAAATATTTTACCCCAAATAGGAACTAGGACCCATATAGGATCTAGTTCAAGATCAACAATCCTAGTAGATATCTCCAGTCTTAGGAGAAGCCTATCTGCTGTAAATCTTAGAGGAATAGATAACTCCTCTAGAATTCCCAAATTGGTCTACTCAAATATTTCTGCAAAAGGAAAAGAGAAAGAACAAGTTGGAGATGAAGATGATAAAGAAAGTTCTTTGTCACCAACCTGCTCTACAATGATGAATGAAGAATATCCTGAATTAAAATAAATTTAAAAATGCAGGAAAATTCTTCAGAATTCAAAATTAATGTGAAAACATTGAAAGAAGACTTTTACTCGGAGGTTAATTCACCTCAAAGAGAGTGGTTTCTTTCAACATTTTCACAACAACAAAAGAAACAATTTCATGATGCTTGGTTTAAGTTCATGAAAGTAAATAAAACAAATATTTTCCATTTTGATTGGTTTGAAATCCATTCTGCCCTAGAAGGAATAGAATATCCTTTTGGTAACTCGATTAGAGTTAAAACTAGGACAACCCAAGAATGGAAAACCTTAAAAGGGGAGAGTGTAGTCTTAAAATTACCTCCACAAAAGCCTTTTCAAATGGAAACCTCAAATCCAGAAAAACCAATAGTTGCTACACCCTTCAAGGTGAAGGATGAAGCTCAACCAGTTTCATCCAAAGATATACAATCTTTGATGGAACAAAACAACTATACAAACAAATATCTCCAGACTTTAGGCAACCAAATTTTAGCCGAAGAAATGTCTGGTAGCACCTCTAAAGGAAAAGCCATACCTATAGATAAACCTTTGTTTAAGCCTTACAAAATGCCTAAAGAAAAACAGAAGAATCTTAACAAGGCTCAAAGGTCAGAAACAACCTTTAAAATAGAACTTTCTAGAATGATAGAACAACTAGAGCATAAGATAGCTTTAGAAAAGTCATCCTCAAATCCTTTAGTTATCCTAGAAACCCCTCAATCAGGTAGGGATAGCACATAAGGAAAAATCTAAGTTTTAGAAAAAACCTCTAGTCAACCCTCAGAAAATTCATCTGAAAAGGATCCAGATGAAGAGCTTAAGCTAGAAGTTATCCAACCCATCCAAAACTGGAAACCTAAACCCCCAACTCATCCATTACCTAAATTTCTGGACATTAGTCCACTAGAAGAGTCATTTCAGATTCAGAATTCCTATAATGAGAATAACATCTATGAATGGAACATAGATGGAAAATCTGAATATGAAATCATAAATGCTTTACAACAAATGACAATGGTTAGTATAGCTTATCAAACTGTGCATGGCTGCGATGATAGCACCGTAGTCCATGTTTTAGTAGCAGGATTTACTGGCCAATTAAAAGAATGGTGGGATGAACATCTCACTGAAATTGAGAAAACCTAGATTCTGACTTCAGTAAAAACTGATGAATTAGGAGAAGTCATCTATGACTCAGATGGAGATGAAGTCTCAGATGCAGTAAATACTTTGATCTTCACGATCACCAAACATTTCATAGGAGATCCTAACCTATGGAAAGACAAATCGACAGAATTACTGTCAAATCTCAAATGTAAGACCCTAGGAGATTTTGCCTGGTATAAGAATGCCTTCTTTAGCAGAATCTATGCTAGGTCAGATTCAAATAAACCTTTCTGGAAGGAAAAATTTCTTACAGGACTCCCCAGATCCCTAGGAGACAAGGTTAGGGATAAAATTAGAAACCATTATAATGGAATTATCCCTTATGAAATCTTGACATATGGACAATTAGTTGCATATGTTCACAAAGTAGCCTTGAAAATTTGTCAGGAAGAGAAAATCCAGAGGCAAATAGCCAAAGAAAGAACCCTAAACTGAAAAGAATTAGGATATTTCTATGAACAATTTGGTTTTATTTGCCCAAAAACCTTCAAACCTAAGCATAGGAGTAGGGCCAAACAAAAGGAGATAGAAGCCAAAACCCTAAAACCATCAACCACCAGGAAAATAATTAGGAGAAAGCCTAAGTACATTCCTGACCCAAATCAAGACATAAGACCTGTCTGTTATATATGTAACAAACTAGGTCATATAGCCAAATTCTGTAGACTTAATAAGAACCTTAGGAAATTCAAATCTTAGAACAAATTAATAATTTTGGAATTATGGAAGAACAAAATAGGTCTTCTGATGCTTCTTCTGAAGAAAGGGAAGTAGCAGAAGTAGATTTAGAAAATAACAGAGAAGTTCAACAAGAGGATTGTTGCTCTTCTACTTTAGAAGATACATCATCTTCTGAAGAAAAAGAAATAAACGTTTTAACCAGAGAATAGGATTTGCTTATGGAAGTAATCCTGAACCTCCCAAATAAGGAGCAGTAGGTAGAATACCTTAGCAAGCTCAGACAAATAGAACAACCTGTCCCAGCTAGCCAGGCTCAAAAAACTAGGACACCAAATTACAACCTAAAAGAAGTTTTAAATAGGTTTAGTTCAGAAACCTGTAGGCCTGTCAATTTACAAGACCTCCAGCATGAACTTAATTTTTTAAAACAAGAGGTGAAAGAACTAAAATAGAGGCAAGAAAACTTTGAGTTAATCCTTTCTACTCTCCAAAAAGGAAAAGGAAAAGAAATGGAAATCCCAGAAGAAGATGAAATTTACAAAATTTCTTTTGGAATCTCGATTCAAAAGTGGTATATCCCGATCAAATTAATTATTAAAAATGAATATACTATTGAGACTATAGCCTTGTTAGATGCAGGAGCTGATCTCAATTGTATACAAGAAGCACTTGTTCCAACTAAATATTTTGAAAAAACTACTAAAAGACTTAGATCTGCAAAAGGTTCTAAGCTTCAGATAAATTATAAATTATCAAATGTGGTTGTGACAAATCCTGCTCAAAAGTTTGAAAGAACTTTTCTGTTGGTTAAGGATATAACCACCAAAGTAATCTTAGGCTCTCCATTCATTCAACAAATTATGCCTTTTTTAGTAACTGAACAAGGTATTGAAACTGAGAGCTTAGGAAATAAAATTCTTTTCCGATTTGTTAAAAAACTTGTTTTCAAAGATCTAAACTTAGTTAAGATCAAAGAAAACCAAATCAATTTCCTTTCTGAAGAAATTTCTTTCAGAAAAATTGAAAATTCTTTGCAAAATCCCTTTGTTCAAAAGAAAATTGAGGAAATACAAAAGAAGATAGAGTATCAGATTTGTTCTGATCTACCAAATGCTTTCTGGAAAAGAAAACAACATATGGTAGATTTGCCATATGAAAAGGATTTTTCAGAAAAACTAATTCCAACCAGAGCTCGTCCTATTCAAATGAATCAAGAACTTATGGACTACTGCAAAAAGGAAATTAATGATCTTTTGAAAAAAGGAATCATCAGAAAGTCCAAAATTCGTTGGTCATGTTCTGCCTTTTATGTTAATAAAAATGTAGAAATTGAATGAGAAACTCCAAGGTTAGTAATAAATTACAAACCTTTGAATAAAGCCTTGCAATGGATTCGGTATCCTATTCCAAATAAAAAGGATCTATTGAATTGCTTACATTCAGCAAAAGTGTTTTCCAAATTTGATTTAAAAAGTGGTTTTTGGCAAATCCAAATCAAACCTGAGGATAGGTATAAAACAACATTCACAGTACCATTTGGACAATACGAATGGAATGTAATGCCGTTTGGCCTAAAAAATGCTTCCTCAGAATTTCAAAGGATTATGAATGATATTTATAATCCTTATATAAATTTCATAATAGTTTATATTGACGATGTTCTGGTTTACTCTTAGAACATTGATCAACATTTTAAACATTTAAATGTTTTCCTGGAAATTACCTAGAAAAATGGATTGGTTATCTCTCAAAAGAAAATTTCTTTATTTCAAACTAAAGTTAGGTTTCTTGGTCATTATATTTTCCAAGGAACTATAACTCCTATTGAGAGAGCAATTCAATTTGCTGACAAATTTCCAGACCAAATTTTAGACAAAACCCAACTCCAAAGATTTTTGGGATATTTAAATTATGTCTCAGATTTCTTCCCAAATATGTCAAATATTATAAAACCCTTGCATGAACGTCTGAAGAAAAATCCTCCTCCTTGGACGGATATTCATACAAGTATCATCAGAAGGATCAAATTTCACATCAAGGAACTCCCTTGTCTTCAAATCTCTGATCCCTCTACCTAAAAAATTGTTGAAACAGATGCTTTAGACTTGGGGTATGGAGGAATCCTCAAGCAAAATAAGTTTTCAAAAGAACAAATTATTGTATTTACTTCTAAGCATTGGAATTGTGCACAACAAAATTATTCGACCATTAAAAAGGAAATTTTGGCAATAGTTTTATGTATTCAAAAGTTTTAAAGTGATCTCCTCAATCAAAAATTTATTGTTAGGGTTGATTGTAGATTAGCAAAAGATGTTTTGCAAAAGGATGTTAAAAATTTAGCATCAAAACAAATTTTTGCTCACTAGTAAGCAATTTTATCCGCTTTTGATTTTGAAATTGAATATATCAAAGGCACTTCAAATTCATTGCCAGATTTCTTAACTTGTGAATTTTTGCAAGGAGAATAATAGCCCCAAAGAAGGATCGAGACAAAGAAAAAGAAAAGGTCCCAAATAAGGATCTGCAGTCAGATCCTAAATCTAAATCCAAACCCTCCCAATCCAAAGGAAAAGGAAAACAAATAGCTTCAAAAGTCCAAACTCCAGGAGATTATGACCTACCAATTGAAACCCTTCGGGCCATAGCCTCACAAATGCAAAAGCCTCTAACCCTCTCCAAAAAGACTTGGGCAGATATTGCCGAAGAAAAGGATCAAATGAAGGCCCTCATTTTGGACCAAACCAAAATTGCCAAGTAAATTGAACAAATGAAAACCCAGAAGATAGTCGCTAGCACTTCTTCCAAACAAATTATTTCTGCTGATCCTCAGCCTTCAAAAGTCTCCACCAAATATATTGAAAAGTCGGTTCCCCAAAACATTGTCCAAATGGAACCAGAATACTGAGATCAAAATCCTAAAAAGGTTTTTCAAAAATATTTTCCAAATAGGCTTCACTTTGTCCCTGAAGCCTTCAACAAAACTCGGGATTATTATAAGTTGATCTTGATTGATACTAAATTAGTCACAGTTAAACATACTATTCCTGAAGAGGACAAAACAAATATTGTGTTTTCAACTTTTCAGATTGAAAAGGTTTTAACACCAACTGATTGGGGAGATAACCCTAATCAAATTAAAAAGTTTTCAATTCCCTGGGAACCATATGGCTACACATACTGGGATTATCAAAAGGCCTGGTATAATGCTTTATTTTACCAAAACAAAAGCCAAATGCATTCTTGGCTGATCTTCTTCAACCAAAAACAAAAATATAAATTTCCAAATTGGTTTCTTAGGTGGTGGGATACTTTTGGTCCTATCCCTGAAATTTTTCCTGAAAAAGTTTTAGAAGGATGGAATACTTTCAAATCCTGTTTCGATAATGAAAATTATGAAAATTTTTCCATTCTTCTCCAATTCTTTTCAAAAATTGATCTTCCATGGTGCTTTCGATAGGAGTACCAGTATTCAAAAGTAAATGAACAATCTAAATGGCCGATCCTCCAAAGGAAACTCTCCGTCAAATGGTGGGGATCGTACAAATATTCAAATAAAGCCCATGTTTATGGCATTCAAAAGTGGTTTCAGGAGAATCCGCACTTCCACAAAAATATGAAGGAAAGAAGTCAGCAATTTCTCCAAAACAAATCTCAAATTGCTTCAGCTCTGGCGTCAATTTCTTCAAAACAAGATTATGTCCAGAAGTTGAGAAAAATTTTAAAACAACTTTCAAATGATGAGAAAGCAGAATTTTGTGCCTCAAATGATTCAGAAATGGCAAAGGGTGGCTACACTCAATCAAATGAAGATGACTGCTTTGGAATCAACTTGTCAGATGATTAGGCGGTCAAAAATGAAATGCAAATTCAAACTTCAAATTCTGTTGATAGAAGCAGACAAAAGAGATTTTGGTGCAAGCTGACAGGGTCAAAAGGAGTCAAAAGAGGAATCAACTTTCGGTGCAAAGCAAAAAAGCAGATTCCAAAATTTCAAATCAGTTACTGCAGCAGTTACTGCAGTAGCCTGTGACGGGTTATTGTATTTCCCATAGATTCAAGAACACTTCTACTCTATTCATTTTATTGATGATTTAATATAAAAGATTTTATGTTGATGATGATTTTTATTTTTAAAGTATCTCCCTTTTAAATTTTTAACAATAATAGTCAAATTTAAGTCTTGGAAATTTAGATTCAGGATAATCTAATTTATTTTCAATGCCTTGTTATACTCGCTTTCCTCTAAGCCAATCAGGATATTAGCTTTTTCAATTTACTTTCTTATCATAAACATCATGTTCTTATCTTCAATGGCTATGCTGATAAATTGTGCAATTCCAAGCTCGTGAAAAGCTTTGAGGAATTATAAATAATAATTTTATAAGAGATGACAAGTAGAAATTTTGTGGACCCAGAGATTAGGAAATTAAAACAATCATTTTTTTCCCTCTAATTGAGAGAAATTTGTTTTGTTGATGGAGAATTTAAGAAATTGGAGTAATTGGCAGACTTTATTTCCCAATCATAGGTGAAGTAGTTTTATTATGGGTAGAAAATGTTAGGAAATTGGGACAACATATCCATCAATTGCAAATGCAATTTTTGCTGAATAAATTTTATTAACAAAGGGTTTCAAATAATTATGCAATGTAACATTTTAGGTTAAGATTATCTTATCGGAATTTTTTTTTAAGGAAATATAATTTATTTATATTCAATTTATATATATATATATATATATTGGTTTTCTGTCAATGTCTTGGACGCAGGATATTTAAGGTAAAAAAAAATTAAATATAATATTAAATGTCAAAGGTGTTGACAAAATTTTTTCCCAACGTGTAATGTTTAAACAAAGAAAATATTTTCTATTATCTCAATATTATATAATAATAAATATAAATAAATGAAATTATTTTTATAAAAAATGTTATTGAAATAAACGGACCTTTAATAGTACTAAAACATGTTATTAATCGTTAATTTACAAATTACATTTCTTAGCTGAGCAATTGAGCATCTTGTTATTAAAGTTTTTTCGTTGTTATTAACATAATATAAATAAAATTGTATTTGTGTTTTTATTTAACAAATTTATGCTGATTAAAATCCTAAAAATTGTGGCACCATAATGCCAGAACACAGAACAGAACACAAATCATTTTGTCAAAGAAAAAAAAGTTTTGGGCCGTACCCATAATTTATCCGCGTCAGCAAATTATGGTTTCCTTTTAAAAATATCGTCCCAACGGCTAGCGCTTTCAAATTGAATCCCAAAAGAGGAAATTAGAATAGAGTGACAAACAAAAGAGAGCAAATACTTTCCATACCAAACCATTAACTTTCAGAGAAGAGCCAGAGCGTTAAATTTTCACTCGCAGGGTTTAAATTTCTTCTTCAATTCGAAACTCAACGGTTGTAATTTGATTCTCAGCACAGTGGGTTTGAAGAAAGTATGGATCTTTCTGGCGGTATAGACGATTATATCAAAGAATCCATTGATGATTTCTTGGGACTTCCTGTATCGTCGCGAACTCTACAGTCGAAGCTTCAAGCATCCCAAGAGTCTGAACAGTGCCTCCGCGATCAGCACATTTTCCTACTTTCCAAATTGAAGGAGAAAGATGAACTAATCGACCGCGCTAAGGTTCCTGACTTTTCACTGTTGCTTTTCAATCATTATTATGATTATTTTTTTAATCTTCCTCCAAAGCAGTTTAGAAGATCTCTATTTTCTTCTGAATAGTCTGAAGCGGCTATGAATGCGAAAGCTCTGAAGAAATTCGTTGAGGAGAATCAGAAATTGGCTTCGGAATGTTCGAATCTTTTGAAGCAATGCCATAAGTGGGAAAGGGAATGCTCGCTTTATGATAATGACAGAGAAGCATTGATGGAGTTTGGGAATGAAGCTGATGAACGGGCAACTAAGGCTGAATCACAGGTTTGTGACTTGGAAGAGCAGCTAGGAAAAGCGTTGGAAGAACTGCGGTACTACAAACAAGACCATGATTTGCAATCGGTAACACTATTTTCTTCTGTCTGAAATCACTGGTGGATTAAAATCTTAATAAATATTTAATGCAAACTATGAAGAGCTTAAAGTTTTTGTTGTTGTTGTTGTTGTGGCTTTTTTTTTTTTTTAATGAGTATAGCACATGGATCTGACTGTTTCAATCGTGTATGAACTATATCGTTGCAATCACCGTTGGTGGATTAGTTCCTTTGGAAATGAATACTAATGGACAGGTTTTTTTCCGTTCTCCTGAAGGTTGATTCTTCATCTGGAAGCACAACTGTAGAAGCGAATTTACTCAACTCACTTCTGGCAACGGTTGCCAGTAAAGATTTTTCTTCAGCATATACCTTTTTGGAAGCAAATAGTGAAAATGAATTTTGTAGGACTTTGCTGACAATGTGGAACCGGTGTGCCCCCTAGTTCCTTGCTTCCTTTGTTTCTAAGTCCTGTTTCCTTTCATTCACATTCTTCTTCATCATTTAGTATCAACTCGTGCTGTGACGGCTGACCTTTTCAGTCTGTCTGCAGCTTAAAGCCATCAACTAGAAGAGTTTTGTCACTTGTTGCCGAAGTCAAGTCACTTGAGAAAGACAAGGATCACCTGAGAATTAACCTTCACAAAGCTGAAGAGGAGGTAAGTGGCAGATCTTTTTCAATGTTATTTATGTGGTTGCTGGTTTATATCTGACTAGCATGATATGTATAGGTCAAATTGTTATTTGAGGAAAATAACATACTGGATGCGGAGAACAAAAGGTTACTGAGACAACACAAGGAAAGGAATCATCCTGGTTCGGGTGGGAAAAATACCAGCAGCGCATCTGCCAAGGTGAGAAAGGCTGATTTTGTATTTTTCACAGCAAAGTGTGCTTGCCAAAGTTTTATTACAAGTTCAATATCATTAACCATATCTCCTCTTTTTGCAAAGCATATATGATATAATCATCAATATCATTATAATTTTTGACTTTTGCAGTCAAACAAGAGGAAGTGTAGCCCCAGGACAAGTAGCCCGGTTGGAAGGAAGATTGATTTTGAGGATGTTGTAGATTGCGCAAGACAGCCATTGTCGCCCTTGCGAAATAACTCCCCTGACTCTAGAATGCATAAGAAGTGATGTAACTCATGTCATTGTTATTAAGTCTGATTCTTTCTTGAATATCAAAAGTCCAGATAGCGTTGGGGTTTGTCATGAATCAGAGTTGCACATAAGTATTGGCCATTCTTTTCTTTTGTATTCTTGACATTTCTGTCAGTCAGGAATTTGTAACTGTTATACAGTCACCAGTAATTGAGAGTTACACAAAATAATTAATCAAATAAGCACCTCCAAAACGAAATTACCTTTCAATTCTAAAAATTCAAGAAGAAAGCGATTAAGCAATTCTGTAATGAATTCTCTCATTGAAATTCACTAAATTGTTCATGTTTTGTGCATTGAGGCCAAGGCCTTTAACTGCGAGCTACAAAAACTATAGTAACAGACTAATTCCAGCTAAGCTATTGATTAACTACTGATACAAATATATTTTGCTGATAATTACCAATACAATTCAGTTTATTTGTTATAATTTCCCTTGTCCAGAGTACGTGGCTGCTTTTCTTCTTTTCACGGGTATCATTTCCCGTCTCCTCTTATCCACTCCCCAGTCCTGTCTGTCAACTCAGAAGCTCCATTAAAAGACTATAATTTTTCAGTGGCAGCCTTCTCTACTTTCGTACTGTAGTATACCCTCTACAAACCATATATTACATGAAACCTCAGTTCACATCTTCAGAATTCTTCAACAACCAACTTTTTTTTTTTCTTCCTGTCACCCACCTCTCTGTTTCTCTGTCCCTTGAGCGTGCCCAAAACATAGGAGTTAGGACCCAAAAAAAAAAAAAATCTCCAACTGTGTTCTCAAATTTGAGTCTATTTCCCAAGTCCGCATCAGGAAACTCTGGCAGTTGTTTGGGTCTAAAGCAGCTGCTTGTTGACATACTTCTTTTGTAATTGCCTTCCCGTTTTGGTTTGAGAGCAATTATACGAGAGATTTTGAATTAATTTGTAGGATTCAAAAAGTGAATGTAATATTAACCTTATATAATTACCACTATCTTTAATTGTAGAACTCACTTTCTGATTTCGTTTTCTACTCTTCACTCATTGTTGACTAGCATGACTCAAGAAGTTGCTGACAAAATCTATTTTCTTTGTTTTAGTTTTTAGGAGAAAAAGAAGTTAAAGTGGCTGTTAGGATTATGACCATCACATTATGCTATTTTTTTAGACACTTCCTGATATGCTCAACATGTAACAAATTTTTTTACAATTCAGTTTTTTATTCAGATTTTTTTACAATTTAATTTTTATTATGCTATATAAATTGGTACTTTATTGCTCGTTAAAATGAAACTTTCAGCAATATGAAAAATATCTTGTTCTTGTTATCTTTGCATTTTTATTTTTTTAAATAACCAACAAAGCCCTCAAGATATAACTCTGATACCAATTATAGCCTCAAACTTTTTAGGAATTGTGACTAGGATCATTTAAACTATTTTAGAATTAGAAAAATCAATACCAATGAGTCTTACTTTGTTGACAATGCCAAAAAGTTTGTCAAAGTATTCCTTGATTATTTTTTATTCTTTCATCTTCTGCATCTCAAAATCTCGGATCAAATTCAGCACTTGCATCCTTTTAATCCTTTCATTTCCTTCATATTCTTGCTTCAAGGAGTCCCAAATTTCCTTGGTTGTTTTCAGTGTCATTATTCTAGTAAAAATGGTTGGTAAAGGTGAGACAATTACAAATAGGGTTGCTTTTACTTTTGATTTTCCTTACTTTCTCTCCTTGTGAGTTTTGATTTGTGCAAGAGTTGGACTGCCTGGCAGGAGTGGAACTTCATAGTCTTGTTCAGTAGCTTCCCACAAATCATTGGCACCAAGATAGGCTTTCATTCTAATAGCCTACACTTGATAATTTATTCCATCAAACACTAAAGGTGCAATAGTAGTAAATGAAGGTTTTGAATTCATTCTAAATATGTTGTGGGTTTTTTGGTTTGTGCAAGGATAAGTGATAGGTGTTTAGGAATTGTGTTTGAGTTCACTCAATCTCATAGGTCCCTCAAGATATAGCTCTGATACCAATTTGTTGGTTATTTAGAAAATCAAAATGCAAAGATAACAAGAACAA